>JALPQI010026321.1:0-15380 GCA_025490895.1 Thaumatotibia leucotreta | reverse complement strand
GTCGTAGCTTCCCGAACGCTGCCCAACCGAGTCGGATTCGACGATTGACCTCTTTCTCGAAGTTGGACCTACCTAACTGGATAGTTTGTCCTAGGTATATATATTCGTCTACAACTTCGAGTGTAAAGTCTCCGATTATTACGGGAGTTGGTGCTACATGGGAATTTGGCATGATTTTCGTCTTATCCATGTTCATTTTAAGACCAACTCGCTCGGAGGCTTTACTGAGGTCAACGAGCATAGTACTTAAGTCCTCCAAGGTCTCAGCCAAGACTACTATATCGTCAGCGAATCGAAGGTGAGTGAGGTACTCGCCGTTTATGTTGATACCCAGCCTTCTCCAGTCCAGTCTTAAAGACATCTTCCAGTGCAGCGGTAAATAGCTTAGGGGAGATGACATCTCCCTGCCTAACTCCCCGCTGCAGCAGAATAGGCTTCGAGCTCTGGTCTTGGAGTCGGACTGACATTGTGGCGCTCTCGTACAAACACTTCAACACCTCGATATAGCGGTATAAGTTGCCAGGGCCAGGGGTCGTCGGTGGTGGTAGCCATCAAGTCTCGGGCATATGCAATCCCTTACAAGGCTAGACCTTTGACCATTCTCTAAGGGCAAGCAATAAAACAATTATTTTTGCAATGTATAACAATCGTAATAGAAAATATACCTTTTTTAGGCATGTACTACTCGTATCGTATATTATACCTACTCGTATATGATTGCTATGAATACATACATACATATTACATATGTTGTACCTATTTGTCAAAGTTATAGCAATATGTTAGCGCCCCTTTTCGGATTACCCCGCTTATCAATGACTTATGCTTGAGCAACTTTTAGGAATGCGAATGTTTATAAAATTTATTTGATATTTATATAAAGGTACTACTTACTTAGTTACTAAAGTTTTGGCGCCTAAATAATGCTATATTTATTTAGTTTTTCGATAAAGCTTACAAATAGGGATGATGACTGTAATTAAAATAAATTATTTAACATTATGCACGACATAATACACGAAGAAATTATTACTAAGATGTAGATTGCAGTCATTTTTGTACAGAACTTCTATTTAATAAATTGAAAAGAACTTAAAAGAGTAGGTCATTTAGCAGTAGATACTCAAACGTGAAGTCACTTTTGAGTAGGTATTTCATATAAAATTCCATAGTGGTAATCGTTTTGACAGTTCGAAAAAAGATGCTGATTTGACTTGCCAGTCATCATTCCTATTAAAGGTACCTACCTATAGTGCTTAGAGACATTTCATAGTTAAAGTATTAACCATAGCCAGAATCAGAAAAGTGGTTTAAAAACTCGATATCGAAATTGAAATACATTGCCGCTGGGATTCATTTCTTCACTATGATTAAAGCTTTTTTATAATTATAACTAACGTGAGACTCAAACATATTTAAATATTTATCAAACACGTGGGCACGTCGGGCTTTGGTCGCGGATACTCCATGATGAGGATCCTCTAAATGGATCGAAACCTGTCGAGCAATTATCGACTTAAATTACGTGAGTAACCCGTTTGATAAATATTTAAATATGACAGCTTTTGTTAGAAAGGTCCAAAGAAAGTAAACAACGTTACTTAAATTATACAGTACTCACCAACTACTTAATAAACGAGTTGTAACTTGTAAATGACGTAGTTGAACTATAAATACAGTTTCAGGAGGCCGGTCGATTCGCCTTGACCCCGTGGAAACCCATCGATTGACATGCGACGAAAATGTGACGCCACAACTATACAGAAATTATGTGTTTGGTGACTTTTTGTCTATTTCTAACGTTAAGGCACTGGTCTCACCGCGAATTTCGAAGTTCGCAATTAAGGCGAGCTTGTGTATAAAATTGATTGAAATTTATCTGCCCCATCTCGGAACTATGTGTGACTACATATATTATTAATATTATGAGCTTTTTACTTTTAGCGACACCCAATTAGCGTAAAATTAAAAAACCTGAATTTCAGTCAGTTCTTTATCACATATTTCAATATAATCTCAATTTTGGTGTACATTTTATAAATTATAAGCGATCATATAAATATAAAACTGCCGATCATGCTTATAGTCTGCGATTTCTAAGAATGGACTTTTGCCAGTTTAGAAATTACCCTTAAATCTATGCCGTTAAGGCTATCGAAAAAATGGTGAGTCTTACCCTCACCCTCAAATTAATAAGGATTATTATAACTAGTGTAAGTTATAACTGTCAAAAGTTCATTCTTAGAAATCGCAGACTATAAATTAAGGCTTTTTTTAATGTCACGCTAATTGGGTGTCCCTAAAAGTGAAAAATATCTAATATTTCCTCCTTAAACTTACTTCTAACTAGACATAAATCATTAAACGGTAAACATTAATGCTAAAACGGTAAATTGCCGTAAACACCACCATCTCATTACGTCCTGGAATTTCCTACGTGTACTTAATGAAGCACTAAAAGATGAAAGTAACTCGTCGCAAAATCTCACAATTGCGAACGGAGTGAAAAGTTATTTTCGCTAACAAAAGCCAAAAAACCGCTGAATGGGTTAATCTAAAGAAACGTACCTTCAAACAATGGTAATGTATAAATAAGGTCAATGCGGGTAAGGCCGTCTATCAGGAAAGTCCGTCTACCAACTGATTTCCACCCCTAACTCAACAATATAAGACGCATACGATACTTTCCTTACAAATAAAATATGCCGGACTTACCCACACTGACATTATTTCACTAAGTGGAAGTTATGCTAATAAGTACTAATAATTTTTCTTTACAACTACTAGCAAAAGCTGTGGGAATGGAACCTAAGTGGGAATATACTTAATTGACTTGAAATCCGGTCTTCAGAGTAATGTTGATGACGCTACTAAATCTCATAATAATTGAGTATTTACTATCTACCCGAGTTTTTGTAAAGTTTTACGATCTATTTTAACTGATTTGAATACTTGCTGGTGGTAGGAACGAGGACCTCGTGCAGGGTCCGCCCGGGTAGCTACCACCGTCTTACCCGTTAACTTGCTGCTGAATAGCAGTGTTTGCACTGCTGTGTTCCGGTTTGAGGGTAAGATAGCCAGTGTAATTACTGGCATAGATAGAGGCAATTAATCCATCTAAGTCCTCAGGGTAGGCAGCGCATAGGCGATTTTTTGGTCATTGTCCATGGGTCTCAGTTATCCTGCTTTCCATCAGGTGTGCTGAGAGCTCAGTTGTCTACCTTCGTCACATAAACAAAACATGAAATCCGGTCTTTAGAATGATGTTGATGACGCTACTAAATCTCATAATAATTGCGTATTTACTATCTACCCGAGTTTTCGTAAAGTTTTAAGATCTATTTTAATTGATCTGGCTGAATACTTAGCTTTCAAAATAAGCGATAACTTTACCCTGTACGTACAGTCTTAAGCTACGTAGTTTATTTATTTAAGGTTACACGAATTTACATTATCCTCTCAAATCTTCAGACCTATAGGTACCAACATTTTAGTCTAGGAAATTTACTTCTACGTTCCAATTCAATTCAACAAATCTTCTGTAGAATCCAAAAAAAAAAGGAAAACAAATATGGCTGGCTTTCCATAGCTTTTGACGTCTTTGACACATATTGTGAAGATCGTTCAGAGATATATTTTCAAGTTAATACTAATAAATATCAATAATAACTAAAAAATATTGTGTTTTATAACTGCGTTATGGAATATTGTAAGTTTTTAGGTTTGTTTGCATTTTTTTGGATTCTAATGACAAAATCTCGCGAGAGAGAGAGAGAGAGAGAGAGAGAGAAAAAGATTTAAATAGCTTATATTATTTATTTATTTAGCAAAATTTTGATGATTTGGGTCAAAATTCTTTTCTTTGTCTTATTTTGTGTCCCTAAAAAACGTGACGCATTGTGATTTTTGTATGAGATGATGGTTTGTTTCCAATTTTTGATGTATGGATTAAAATCTAGCGTGTAAAAGAAATACAAGTGCACCGGATTTTTTATACTGAGTCAAAACAGCAACTAAAAGCGTGACAGAGTGGTATCAAACAAGACAACGAAAAGAATTTTGACC
Organism: Thaumatotibia leucotreta; assembly: GCA_025490895.1. Classification (NCBI taxonomy): domain Eukaryota; kingdom Metazoa; phylum Arthropoda; class Insecta; order Lepidoptera; family Tortricidae; genus Thaumatotibia; species Thaumatotibia leucotreta. The sequence continues at coordinate 11,315 of JALPQI010026321.1, read as the reverse complement.
CGACTATCTTTCGTAGTTCGTAGTAAGTGTAATTTTACTGTAATGGCAGAAATAAAACTATCTAGGTATAGAACGTGGGTAGCAATCTTCTTTGTTATCTGTAATCACTTAGGTTTAATTATTTTTGCAAGTAAAATATTTCACTCCTACAAACGGTTACTGATCTAATCCTGGAAACATGTAGGTCTCGAAATCGATACTATTCTAATTTAATACGCGATTGCGATGAATAAGCCGTGTCACTACACTACAGTAAGAATCCATTTGTCACCACCTCAACTCTTCCCACGGGTGTAGTAAGAGTCGACTAAGGGATTAAAATGTCACTGGCCGTTATTTGATAAGAGATTGATGGTGAGCAGCAGCGTCATAGTGGACAATACTGCGGTCGCCTATCCGCTTGCCCAGCGTGGTGATTATGGGCATTTACCTCCTAATGCGTCTGTACGCATATTTAATAGGGGAGGCCTACGTCCATCAGTGGACTGCTGAGAATGCAGAGTTAGGCTGATGATGAATAATAACAAGAGAACAGGATGTACCTAAGTCTCTAAAATTGAGAGCATTTATACGAATACGACGAATCCTAAAACATTTTTTGAAAAAGCCTGCCATTATTTTTGGAAACAGATTTGTAATGTCCCTATAGGTCTTTTGATCTTCCTCTCAATACAGCGGAGTGCTCACAAGATATTCTTAATAATTGGGCCGTAGTATAGGTATCATGCCATGAATTCATATTGGCATCTTATTCACAACCATAATATTTAATAAGAAATACAACATGAGAGTACCAGAATATGAATGTTCTAGTGCACGGCCATGACATTGGTCTAAGGCGACTGGCTTAGCGGAAAATCATACGTGCGAGAGGGACTACCCATATCGGCACCCGCTCCAACTCATGGATTCGCTAGCCGCTGGTCGCCTTAGACCAATGTCGTGGCCGGGCCTTATTTAGACAAAACTTTTTTTTTTATAAAAAATAAAGGAAAAATAAAGAGCATTCGCTCATTCTATGCCCCACTCTACGAAATCAAAGAATTTCGACGAATCACGTTTTGTTGAACGAACGTTTCGTATGGAAATGGAATATGTATGGAAATGGTCACGTGATTTTTCGTTCGCATCTGTCATTCTCGTATACATTTATTACTTATCGCTTATCGTATACGATCACAGAATGACATCTTGGCTAGGTCTGCTGTTCATTTAAAAACAATAATATCATCATTATCATCACCATATCAGCCGAAAGACGTCCACTGCTGAACATAGGCCTCCCGAAAAAGATATAATAATATCGTATTGTCGATTGAATTCTGTAACAGATATCTTTTGGTTACAATATTATAAAAAAAATCTCATTTTTATACAGGGTGTTTGTTATGTCGTTAGCCAAATTTGGATATGTCATTCGCGATCACCAGTACACAACATTTTTGAAAAAAAAGTGACCCTTTTTTTTAGTTTTTTTTCCCGTTTTTTATCCGGCAAAAACATAATTTGTGGTCACTAGGCAAGTTTGTTTCAATCCGTGCGATTCGATGGCAGACAAAAGGATAGCAGGTTTGAGTAGTCAAGTCTTAGCCAATCAGGAGTTCATCACAAGCACCGATCAGCCGACGTCACTCACCCCACCATCGGCACTAAACAATGAATAAAATGTCCTAACTACATGCACACACGATTGTTATTTGATTAAAACTGCCCAAGCGCATACCTACCTGTACCTGCTCGTTGTCATCAACAATTCAATTTGCTTAGAGAGTGCATTAGAATCGATATCTGAGGTAAACCAGTACGCGTTTGTATGACGGAACATTTAAGTTACTCCGTTCTTGAGGTCAAATTATGCTGGCTCGGCTGATCGCAAGATGCCTTGTGCCATTTGTACAGCACTCTGTAAACAAAGAAGGAGTGCGCTTGCGTGAACACGCTCGAGTCAAACTACCCTCAGATCGGCGCGCAACTCAAAATACCCTCATTATTAGTACTGTATGCGATAGACTGATAATGCTGTCTCGTGGGTTTTACCTGCAAGTTAAGCTCCACCTCCATTCCCCACCACGCGTAGGAAACTTGTTACGTATTGAATTAATTACCTTATGCGGGTTAATTAAAGTTGCAAACTCAAACACCCTTTCCAATCTGATTTGGCAGTTATGAGCGCATACTAGGTGGGGCAGTACGCAAAGTAAGCAAGTGATCATAGTGACCAAACATTCGTTAGATAATGGGATTTAAAAAAAAATCTATAACAAAAAGGATAATGAAAAATAGATTATTTTTGTTTTACCAAATATTTTTTTACGCCTTTACCCAACACATATTGTAATATGGCTAATGATATAAAAAACACCCTGTAGACAAACCTGACACATGTCCCAATTAAATGCCTTTTTGCTAACGGTACCCAATTTACTAAAATAATTAGTAAACCTTTCCGTAATGTCCGTACCTATACATGTCTTTGCAAAAAATAAAAATATATCATAATTCATAAAAAATAATGCTTCCCACAAAATTAGCTTAAAACTGATCTCAAATATCTCAATCTCATAATTTCTTCTAATCCGCAGCTCAACTTACATTACATACAAATTCTAAGAATGTTTCGCGAATTAGGTAACAGGATCACTGACGCAACATCCTTCGTTTTCCGAACACGTTTCATATTGGAATTCTTACTCCAAAACGACTTATCTACCCTCACAGTCACTGCACATATCACCTTTTGTATCTAAGCGTGTATATCGTTTCATATTTGAGACGAAACTCCAAAACGACTTAATTTCCTCTCACTCTCAATGCACATATTACCTTTTGTGCCTGAGCGTGCATATATCCGCATATGGCGTTGTCATTACTGTAACATATATGTCTTATGTTTAGGGGAATATGGTCTAATTTGGTTTAACTGAGGTTTATTGCGTATATTGAATGTTATGGTATCGATTAGGGTTGTAGGGTAGTTAGGGCCGTGGGTCATTTGTTTTTTATTACCTAAAGGGTTGTAATGAAACAATAGGTGGGTTTTTATATCCTACAAATTCTTTGTTGTGTGCAAAAACATTGTAATGTCTTTGTTCGTAAATTAACAAATAGATAAATTCAATTCAATTAGGTAATTATCACTGAAATTGAAACAAAAAACTTACATTGAAAAATGTAATTAAAAATTTAAGTTAAAAATTTTAAACAATGGCAACATAATTATAAATTATAAATATTGGATGTTATATACCAAAGAAAAAACGACCAAGATCACCAACGTCCGAGGTGGGGACAATTTTTTGCGTAGTAAAATCTACCAAGTGTTTCAGTTGCCTCTCTGTTTCACTTTCCCTTCTTGGCTAACTATAAATACATAAATATTATGGCTTAATGGCACATTTTTACACAAATCGACCTAGATCCTGGGATAACACAATTAAGGCTTTTCTAGTCTCGCTGCGTTGTATTTATATACGAACTTTCGTAAGTTGTTCAGCGACTATGTGGTTCTCTTTGCCCGGATAACATCACCTATAAATATATAATCTACGAACAAATAAAACATGGAAGCCGCACGCCATAGTAAATTGCCTTTCAAAAACGGTCCTGAATTTTAGTTGACAAATGTCACCCCTTCTTTAATGCATCACGGCAATGAATTTCAATGTCAACCTATAAAAACTTTTGATTGGCTATATGTATTCTATAACCATTTGTCAAAGATGTTGCGCCGAAATATGCGCGGTGTTAAGAAAAGCGCTATGTCCTGCCCATCTTGGCACAATTGAACAATTGATTTTGGGGGCATTTTTGAGCTGGCGTTAGACGTCCATGTTTTATATAGTCGCAGTATATAATAATCATATAAACACAAGTAAATGTAGATACATACAAAACAATCATGACCAAGGAACAAACATTTGCGACAAAAACACAAACGAAATGCCCTCGCCAGGATTCGAAACCAGAACCTCCAGTTTTGTCGGAATCCTCAAGTCCAAGGTAGGCTGAGGGTGACGAAAATATAAACAAAAGAGGTAAAATAGATATACTAAAAATGGGTAACGGAAAACTAAAATAAGCCGGTATCAAATTCAGGGATATACTCGGATGTGAACGCCCCCGCTTTCCCACCAACACGTGCAGAGTTAAGGCTTATCTTTTATTTCATATTTTAAGCCTTTCTACAGCTTATAAAGTTCTTCCTCAAATCAAATTGACCGATCTAGCTCCACAATACACGGCTACGAACAAATAAAACATGGAAGCCGCACGCCATACTAAATTGCCTTTCAAAAACGGTCCTGAATTTTAGTTGACAAAATTATCAACCTATAAAAACTTAAAGCGCCATTTAAAAATAGTTGTGATATAGTCCATCAAAGTTTTGATTGGCGATATTCAATAAACATTTGTCAAAGATGTTGCGCCGAAATATGCGCGGTGATATGAAAAGCGCTATGTCCTGCCCATCTTGGCACAATTGAACAATTGGTTTTGGGGGCATTTTTGAGCTGGCGTTAGACGTCCATGTTATATATGGTCGCAGATACGGGGTGATATTTTATTAACCGTTCTAATTTTGGAGGGTTATTTCTGAGATCATTGATGAACTTTACTATGGGAACGATATCCGATTCAAGAAAAAAAAAACCCGGCCAAGAGCATGTCGGGCCATGCTCAGTGTAGGGTTCCGTAGTTATTCAAAAACGGCTGGGCCGATTATGTTCGAAATAGTTTTATTTTTAAGTAGGGGAGAGTGGGTAGGATTCGTACATCGGGAGCATTCGTACAGTGATCATATCTCCGCTATCCGACACGCGAACATGTTCATATTTTTATGTTTAACGGCCACTAATATGCATAACTCACCACCGAAGAGGGATGGAAATATGGCAGCTAGTATCTTCAAAAGAAATTAAAACGTGTTTTTGACACTTCAAAGTAATTATAAGGGTCATTTTAAATGCATTTATTTCAGGAAGATTTGCTCAGTTACAAACGCAATTAAATACACTTCATAAGCTAATCCTTGAAATACGTGTGAAATGGTTTATTTTATGATTAGGATACCAGCTACTTTTATTTTTTGTTTTAACTTTTATAATTTTTGGTTGGGGTAGGTACCTTCGTACAACCAAGAATGTATGAGAATCCTTACTGTACGAATGTACCCCAATATTTTTGTTTAGTGAGAATATTGTTATTTTCAAATGAAGTGAAATTCAAGCAAAGTACTTAACGTGTAAAAAAGAGGGTAAGTTTGAAAAAAACGTAAAATTGGCAATATTTCGAAAACAGTCCAACTTTTATGAAATGAAATGAAATGACCCCGAAGCACGAAGAAATAGTACATTTCCTAACTAGTGCGGGAAAACTTTTTTTCGGCGAGGGTGAAAGTTGGAGCCCGAGTGAAACGAGGGCGACAATCCCCCGAGTAAAAAAAGTTTTTGCACGTGTAAGGTACGATTTTTTTCATAACAAGTGCGTCAAAAAGAGAAATTAGCGCGCGCAAAGTGTGCGCAAAGTTTGTTTTTGCGCACTAGTTAGGAAAAAACTTTTTCATGCATATTGGTGACGTGATCTCGACATTTTGTATGGGATACTGATGTTTTTTCGCGATTTCGGCGTTGGTCCCTTTCTAAACGTTGTTCAGTACAAGTGTTCATATACAATGTGTGCCAGGTTATTACTATTAGTGACTCAGGAGACACCCTGTGTTTCTATGAAGATTCAGCACTGCCTATATTTATTTTTTGATCGTGTCAGAGCAGCGTAGTAGGTAAACCAACACCTGAGCTATTGTCCTATATTATCATTATGAGATTTATGACTATTTATAAGAAAAGTATAAATATATACGTCTGTACTTAACCATGAAATTGTATATGCCGTTCTTTACCGTGTTGACCTTAACTTAAAACTAGAAATTCCCTTTCGAGAAAATCAGTCATGACAGTTGAAAAGCCGAATAATCTAGTAAAGATCCCATTTCTTACTTTTCACTTAGATATACGCGGCCCGTTGTAGTCGAATTGATAAATTTATTATTTATGTAAATTCTCGGGCAATCTATCTTATTACTCTTGTTGTAAAAAAGGCCTTCGCTGTATTGTTGATACTAGAAATGTAAGACTTTGCAAAATGCCTACAATTGGAATTGCCAAGTAATTTCAATGTTTTTTCTTGAGAGCAATTTGTAAATACAATGTTATAGGTAATTTCTTAAGGCATAAAATATTAATACCTATTGGTATTTTATTTATTTAAGCTTTATTGCACAAAATTGCACTGGTGGACTTAATGTTAAAAGGCATTTTCTACAAGTCAACCATTGCGCCAAACAGAGACATTTTAGTTGGTACTCAACTCGTATTTATAAGTAATAACGATGTAGTAATATATCATCATCATCATCGGCCTATGATAGTCCACTGCTGGACGTAGGCCTCTCCTATTAACTATGCGTATAGACGCATTAGGAGGTAAATCAGTGGCGTAGCGTGCCTTGTCAGGGCCCCGTATAAAAAAAATTTGGAGGCCCTTATATGGAGGTAATATAAATTAGAAAGTTTTTATTATTTTTCCTTACACACTTTGGGGGCCCCGTATAATTGATACGGCAAATACGGCGGTAGCTACGCCCCTGAGGTAAATGCCCATAATCGCCACGCTGGGCAAGCGGATTGGCGATCGCAGTAATGTGTCCACTATGATGACGCTGCTGCCCATCAACAATCTTTTATTAAATAATGGTAAGTGACACTTCAATCCCTTAGTCGACTCTTACGACACCCGCAGGAGGAGTTGGGGTGGTGACAAATGTATTCTTACTGCCGTCACCACACGGCTAATATAGTAATATATACCTAAGGGCTATAACAATACATACAAGTACATACTACTACTTATATACCTACATCGCGGTCAAAGAATACGGGCCGGGTCATAGAAAATACTGCAAAATCAGTACTTCAGTGCCGACGCCTGCCCTTTGACTTTGTATGAGGAAGTTACAAACTATGAGAAATATCGAAATCTGTTCTTAGGCACCATGGCTTCGTTTTTAGATTTAATAATAATGGCATGGTTCCTAAGAACAGATTTCGATATCTTTCATAGTTTGTAACTTCACCATATTATGAAGTTAAAGAGCCGGCGGCGGCACAGAACTATTTAAAAATAAAACTTCATTGTTTAAAAACAATGCATTTTTGTCAGCCTCTGTAGCCTAGTTGGTAGTGACCCTGCCTACGAAGCTGGAGGTTCCGGGTTCGAATCCCGGCGAGGGCATTCTTTGTGTATTTATTTATCACAAATGTTTGTTCCTTGGTCATGGCTGTGTATGTATCTAAGTATCTATACGTATCTATCTATTATATATATCGTCGCCTGGTACCCACAACACAAGCCTTAATTGAGCTTACCGTGGGACTAGGTTGATTTGTGTAAGATGTCCCAAGATATTTATTTATTTATTTATTTTATTAACACAAACCAATATTCAAATGAAAATAACGAAATTTTATTTTTCACAAAGTCGGGCCCGTTTCTCGAACGCTTGTAGCTTGTAATACGAGTGGAACTCTCTTTTGAACACTATTAATTAAATAAGGACTTCCGCTTGTAACAAGTTACAAGCTTTTGAGAAATAAGCCCTTGGTTCCATTTCTGGGCCGAGTATCTACACGTATTTTTGTAAGTGTATGAATGCAGTTTAGTTCTTTTTACTATTTAAAATCGTTCTCATGGTTCCTATGTCAAGATTTCGCTATCTGTTATGGTTTCCAAAATCTCCATACTGACCCTGTAGGTCTATCCTTGTAATATGTTATATGTAGGTACAGAAATTTACTTTTCTGATTAGTTTTAGTCCAGCTAACCAGAAAATAAGGGTCAAACATGAGATTCATTACGGCGTTTTAGCCTCGTCTTTTCCGGTTCGTTTGGAAGACATCAGAGGGAATACGTAATTTGTACGCAATTATTTACATTTAACGTTTCTAGTCCAACTGATACTTAACAACAAAGAAATATCGCAATGGTCTAATGGTTTTTCATTATTTTAATTCTGATGACAGATAAACACGTGTTCGTTTCATTTCTTACAGTTTTGTCATATGATAAATGTCTCACTATAAGAATAATGAGGTTTACTGTATTTTCGTACCTACTATAAATACCTACCTAAAATAAAGCTAGTATCTCAGATCTCAGTTCTGACTCAATACTGACAAACGTTGTTGGTAAAAATAATGACAGTTTTTATAGCGACTTTTGATTGTCAGCCGGCAATTTGTAGTATATAAGGTCCTAATTTATTAGATGCAGATATTTTTACAGCTGATAGTACTCGGTCTCTGGAGTATATTAAACTGTGAAACATTATAGCTTTTACGATGTTTTTTTGGAGAAAACGGAAAAACAAATTTCCTACGTAAAAACACCCTGTTTATGTGATTATTAAATGAAAACTCTTGAACAGATTCTAGTACCTCTTTTACGTACCACTTAACTGGAACTGGCCACTTCTCGTCGATAAATTAAATACTTTTCATCACACCTGCTCGTAAATGCTGATATTACAAGCAGGCATGCATGAACGTAATGAGCTATATTATGCCCATGGCCGTAATGACTTTTTTTTTAATTTTCATACAACATTACGTCGCACTGGCGCGCCGCCCGCTGCCACGCCGGCGGGAGGCGGCGCGCGGCGCGCGCTGCGCCGGGACTTCTGTTATAAAAATGATAAAAAGACTTCCCCGTTTTTGAGAATAGATTTAGACCTTTTTAGAGTAGTTTGTGAAAATATATTGTTTTATTTACTTATTTTGCCTCACAGGTGTGATGAAAAACATTGTGTGTGCCACGGGCGGTACAAGAATTATGAACTCGTGTGAAGTAAAGCCCGCGCCTTCGGCTTGGGCTTTACTTTCACACTCGTTCACAATTTCTTATTTACCGCCCTTAATACACAATGTACTATTATTGTCAATGTCATGTTATTTTCCGTTGGATTATGTCGTTTGATGACATGACAGACAGTGTTATTGTGACATGTGATAATGCACACATGATGATTTTTTTTAGACGAAATTATAATTAATTTTTTTGTTAGGAAAATGAAATCAAAAAAATTACATGAAAAGATTTCTTAATTTATATTTTAAGTTAATTATTTTAATGTAAAGTATCATGTGTTAAAATATCTGCAACTAATAAATTAGGACCTTATATTTCTGTGTAATTAATTAGATGTATTTATTTCTTCGTGACAGTTAATAAAAAAAAAACGTGATTTGCCTAGACAATAGACACATATTATTATTAAATATCAATCAATATGTATTTCGCAATCCTTGACATTATTTGTTTTATAAGTTGAACATTCGGCAAACTTAGGAGTGTGTCATAGTCATACATGTATGTAGGTACTTACATTACAGTTTTACAGTCATATTAACTTAACACACACTTAACCGTACGTAGCTTTAAAAGTTCCCACTTACCCCAACTCCCGTCTAGTTTCCGCAAAAGCAACAAATTTAGCCCGCAATCTTTTTATAAAACGCTGGAGAGGCAATCGAAATGAGTGCTCTCCGAGGTTTCCGCCATGTTGGTACTGTTTGTCACGTCAAAAGGTCGTCGACCCCGGTGCAGCGTTCATACTTATACTTCGTTTTTAGCGTTAGAAATGAAGTATAAAAAGGTGAGAGAATGGTTAGCTGAAAGACACCCATTTTAGGAATAAGTTCGCTTTTGTAGTCATGTCTCTGTATAATATCAGAGTCGTGTAACATTTTTGTCATGTTCGGTGTACTTACAGCACGTAATAGTGTGCTTATAGAATATTTTAAAATAAAACTATTTCAAACATAATCGGCCCAGCCGTTTTTGAATAACTACGGAACCCTACACTGAGCATGGCCCGACATAAATAAATAAATAAATAATAAATAAATATATAATATATAGTAGTAATAATAGAGGATTCATTCCTGTTACAACAACTAACTATAGTTTAGTTACTTGATGGCTATCACATCAAAAACTGAAACGCTCTGCAGAGTCCAACACATCAAAAAACAATTAATTCATATTGTCAACACGATGAATCAGTGTGCGGAAAACGGTCGCCATTTTTATTTTACCGTGAATGAATAATTAAGGCATATTTATGAAGCCTGGGCAATATTTAGTACTCTCGTTATGAATGGACGCACGAGGGTCGTTGACCTTTGATACACTACAGTTTGCACAATGTTACTTTTTAAAATGTACCAGTCTTTCCAAAGTTGCAGATTTTCATGGAAAGTTCTTGGGATTTCTCGTTACACATTTTTTCGCCGGTTTAGTTTGTATTTGTACGGATCTTGACGCTGCAAACTTCAGTGTAAAAAAAAACAAATAGCTTAACAAATCTATTTGTGAGTCAAAAAAGACGGCAAATAAAAAAAATGAGTGAGAAGTGTTAGCTTGGGAAATACTAAAATATTAGTGAAAATCGTGAACGTTTAAATCTATATTTTATTGCGAATTCTAAACGTAGACATTTTAATATTCAGATAATAGGCATGATGACTAGCAAGTCAAATCAGCATCTTTTTTCGAACTGTCAAAACGATCACCACTATGGAATTTTTTTTTTTTTTTTTTTTTTAATGGCACCGCGCTCTTGGCGCATTCAGCCAGCCGAATAAGCGGGGAAACGGAATTAATGGATTAGGAAATTCGGAAAATTTGGAAATAGGGAAAAAGGAAACAGGAAAGTGATATTACATTTTAACATGTTAAAGTTTGATATCATTAAGAGAAAGGAAAGAATATAATGATTTAAATACGGATGAGGATGAAGCGTTAATACATAGGAGCGATGAAATAAAAGTCGGGAATGGAATTTTGATTGATGACAGTTGGTTTAATAACAAGGAACGATCATACAAGTTACATTGAAAGAATATATGATTAAAATCAGCTGGATCCGTGCCGCAAGCACATGCAGAACTGGACACAATTTTTAGTCTTGCCAGGTGTTCGGGTGTACAAGCGTGACCCAATCTTAGTCTAATAATCATGCTAGTTGCGGGTTTTGATAAATAAATATGTGCAAACCAAGGTTTAATGGGAATATTCGGTTGAATACGCCTATAGTGAATGGCCCCAGCCCCTGCACCAGATGACCATAGTTCCGTCCATTCTTTTCGTAAGAATAATCTAGGTAGCGTTAACAAATCTTCAGTAATATTCTTGTACGGAAACATATCCCCACAGTCAATGGCGTCTCGAGCTAAATAATCCACCCTTTCATTTCCTTT
>JALPQI010026320.1:0-14125 GCA_025490895.1 Thaumatotibia leucotreta | reverse complement strand
AACCTGCAGCTTCGTTCGACACTAGCTACAAAGCACTACCTGTTCAAGAAAGGTCAATCGATATAACTTTTTTATTAATGTTTTATAAATTTCGACTCTAGGTATCTATTACGTAATAAGGTCTATTTGACACAATTAGCCTTCCGCTTATCTATCTATTTGTACTATAGTTCTTAAGTCCCACAACGCATTCGTACGCTTCTCGTCAAAGACGTCCCCGAACCCGCGGGTAATTAAGCTCCGTGTAAATAATACCCGTGTGTCCGTGTACCCGTGCAAACGGGTATTATTTACACGGACTTTAATTACCCGTGTAAATCGGGTCAGAAACACGTGTACGTGTAACACGAACACGGGTATGAGAAACGTTGACACGAAACCCGGACACGACCGCGAGCCCTACGGCGAATCGGCAATACCGATCGTGCAAAAGGCCTTTTACTTATATCAATGCCGTATGGTTTCGTATCCTAGTGCTTTCGCTAGCCAAACACGAAAAAAAAAATCAGCAAACAAATATTAAATATGTCAAGGGCCTTGACAATCTTGACATATTTAATATTTGTTTGCTGATTTTTTTTGACTCAAGGCAGTACCTATGGCTTAGTGCTTTCGCCTGTCCACCAGGGTCGCGTGTTATAAAGTTACAATTTACAATTTCGCTGTTTGCCTCTCTTTCTAGCCAATATGTGCGTGCGTTAGAGAGGCAAACAGCGAAATTGTAAATTGTAACTTTATAAAACGCGACCCAGGACTAAAATTATAAAAAAAAAAAATTATCATGTCATGTCAAGTTGAAGTTAAATTGTTATTGTGTACCTATATAATTGTTGATTGAAATTTTAAAAGCCAATAACTTCAGCTTATAATTTTTTTCATTTTCGGGGGGTTTTGCGTTACGCTAACTACACCTATAGGGATTTACTTTTTACAGCCACGTAAACATATAATTAATCTCACCAAACATGGAGTTGCTGATATCTGAGGAATACCCCATTAAATTGGCTATTAGGGATACCGCGATCTTCCAACATTTGTTTTAAACAAATGAATAAATCCTCGGTTTTTATGGAATTGGCTTGGTTCATTTCGAGATAAGCTATTTTTACAGTAGGTATCTATTGGTGTTTTTATCCAGGTAAGTAACAGTTACTGCACATTGCTTTTCGATACTGCAGTCTGTAGTTTCGTCCATTATTAATGTATAAAGTCTCTTGGACCCTATAGTTGACTAGGTATCGATTTTATTTTTCAATTCTGGAGCTAACACTGTTTTAACTATAGCTGTTGTTTTTGTTCTGCTGAACTTTAATTCTTTGGCTTTAGTGGAGTCAGGAACAATATCAGCTAATAGCGGTGTCAAACTATCCATTACAAAAAAGAAAGATAATTAGCTGCCAAAAAGCTTGAAAGTTTTAATTCTGTGCATCTTACTTTATCCTTCGTTGGATTAGTTTTCTTAGATTTTTTTTATTTGTACTAATTTGTTGCATCAATATTTTCAGAGTCTTGTACAGAGCATGTCTAGTTAATACTGCCTCACAAAGAGACATAATTGCAGGAATCAGTTATACTATTTACAGTCATAAAATTCTACTTTTCTTTGGGACTGGTTCGGCAAGATTGTGATCATGGTGTGAATCCTCCACATTATTAGAATCTGGGTCGCTGAGTGTCAGATTACTAAATCCTGGGTTACTGGGTCTTAGATTCCTGGGTCCTGAATGGGTTCTGGGTCCGACATAACTACGTCCGGGATTGCAAACAGAGTCACTTGCACCAGGATAACTGTGAGGGGGATCACTGGGGTTATCCCTAGTTTGGTTCAAGAGGGGCTCTTCATTACTTGATGATGTCAATACTGTCATTGTCTTTATGAGATTGTTTTACTACTTAATTTAATTAAGAATTTGATGATTGTAACTTACAATTAAAACCATAACCGAGCACCCTAAAAAGTAGGGCTGAAAAACAAACACAAGCATTTTATTTCCAGCCTGAGATTTTGAGCCTCAGCCCAAACCAAAACTTTTAAGCACCCACTTTTTATACAGGCTGTCCCTGGAATATGGCACATGAAGAGAAAGCTTACCTACCTAATATTTATTGTAGGTAACATATTTTGCTCAAGGAAATCGGCTGCCCTACGCAGAAATCAAGTATCTCGAAATTTATCAAAAAAATTTTTTTTACATCATTCGATTCACTATTTTAAAATACATATTTCAGTATTTTATTTATTTTTTACTACTGAATAGTTTTGTAGTTACAGAACTTTCAAAAATCCAAGTATCTTTTTTCAACGGGGTATTCTACGCTAAAGTCAAGTATATACCCTAATTCTATCTTGAAATCAAGTATCTTGCGAAAGATACTTGAAATTCATATAGATTGCTAAGTTACTTGACTTCAGCGTAGAAATATTGATATAGATCGCTAAGTTACTTGACTTCAGCGTAGAAATATTGATATAGATCGCTAAGTTACTTGACTTTAGCTTAGAAATTTTCATTTTATTTGGATACCAAAACCTTATATTTATATTTAAGTATTTAAATTTATTTAGCCGTGTGGTGACGGCAGTAAGAATACATTTGTCACCACCCCAACTCTTCCTGCGGGTGTCGTAAGAGTCGACTAAGGGATTGAAGTGTCACTTACCATTATTTAATAAAAGATTGTTGATGGGCAGCAGCGTCATCAAAGTGGACGGACACATTACTGTGATCGCCAATCCGCTTGCCCAGCGTGGCGATTATGGGCATTTACCTCCTAATGCGTCTATACGCATAGTTAATAGGAGAGGCCTACGTCCAGCAGTGGACTATCATAGGCTGATGATGATGATGATTTAAATTTCGGGTAGAAATTGTCCTGTGGTACCTTTTTTAAATTAAACTAATGGATGCCTGTTTTTTCATACGTTTGTCAGTCATAGGTCGTATACGAGAAGTGTTATTTAAGTGCTTATTATCTGATAACTGAAGTGTTTTCCTGGCTGTATAAATTATTTATAATGAAAAGACGCAAAGAATAAGATTTATATAAAGAATAATTTTATTCAAATGCTCGCCATAGGGCAAAACAGATAGTTTCTATATGTTTAGAAAATAATAACTAGGGTAAAATTCGAGATTTGGGGTAGTTTCTACCACTAGCTAAATGTGATGAAAAATAATAAATATTACACTTTAAAGAATTTGTTATTGAAAAACGTGGTGGAAGGTTGCTTCAGAAACGGACATAGGACTATATTTTATAAAAAAAAATTGAATGAATAAATATAAAGTAGTGGACTTCTTACAGAAACATATATAGTGTACGAATTACTACATTACAAATCAATGTCTCAAGAGGTAGAGGTGTCAGAACAGCAAAAAGAAGAAATTTTGAAAAGTAAGTGCCTTTAATGCCAAATAATTAGCAACTATTTTGAATGCACAACAAGAAAATTCACAATCTGATTGAATAGAGGAATGTGAACTAGTTAGTACAGATGTTTGAATAAGGTTGATGTATACAGCGTGGGTATTTGATACGGGCGAATAATTAATCCAGCTATAATATCAGATCCTACGAGTCGTATAAGATAACCATTTCGTTAAATTTTGTTGTTGATTAGGTGTAATGATTTTTCTAAAGTGCAACCCAGCAGCAATGTATGCCGGCCAACTGACATGAGACTCGTATGACGTTTAGATACTTATGTCTACTTTAAGTAATGTGGCTGCCAGTGGATGCAATACATTGCGGGCTCAATTATTTTGTATGAAATAAAAAAAAACTTAATTTCTAAAATAAATTTATGTAAATAGATTCCCTAGGTCCGATAGTAATCGCCACTAAAATATTCGCCCGTATCAAATACACACGCTGTATGGATACCTTTATCTTTATGTTCTGTACCAGGTGTAAGTAAAAATATGCATGCATATATATATATATATATATATATATATATATATATATATATATATGTATATGTATATTGTATGTTGATTTGCAGATTAATTGAACAAAACTATAACTTTTTATTTTTACGTCTTCCACGCGTGCGTCCATCTATTCTCAATAGACTGTCGGGTTTGAAGTTCTTTTTTGGTTAGGTATGTAAGTAGTTTCCCACAAGTTAAGTAATTGATTTAAATTTTCAAGTATTTTTGTCGGAAATATATTGTTCCAAAAAAAAACTCATACACCCATGAATTTCAAAACAACTTGCATAGAACAGGACCTTGATTTCTATGAAATACTCCAATACCTACTGCATTAATACTGAAATAATATATTTTACAGAAGCATGACATACACTAAATTATAGGCATCTAAAACGTAGTATAAAACATGCTTGTGTTTATAAACTTATCAATAAGAACCCTACCAAAGCACTAAAATATAAACAGATACTTGTTTCTTTGTAGAAAAGCTTTAAAATTATACTATCGCATTCTAAGCAGAAACCTGTTTTTGCGTTTTAAAATGATTGTGCTCATAATTTTGAAAAAATAAATATAGTACACTATTAATGATATCTTGCATAATAAAAAACGGCTATTATAAAAGCTATAATTTAACTAGTAAACATGAAATCAGGAAAAGTCTAAAAAAAACGTTTTTTCGCTCTCCTGTAAAATTTGACAAAACACAGATACTTGATCTCTGCATAGGGCAGCCGAAATTTGTTTCTTTAAAAAGTGAGTAATTCTGCTTTCAAGGAGTTTCTAAGAACTTACTTCTTAAATGCTCGTCCCTGGTAATCTATGTGTCAGTGCACATGGAAAGGTACCTTGTCACAACTCTTAATTTAAAATCTACTTTTCTTTATATTTTTTTATTAATTAATTTAAATAATTAAACAATTGTTCAAATTTACTTATTTAACTTATTTAAATTAATTTCAAGTAAAAAAAATAAACAAGTAGATTTGTAATTTGTAGAGCTTATATGATATACATGCTATTAATATTGACTATAAGCAAGCAAACTATATGGATAGAGACAAACAATGCATGATTTTATTTTTATTATTTTAGATGCAATGCTTCTACAAATTTTTGAAGTTTTTGAGTGCATAGTGGCTTTGTCAGTAGTCAGTACATCTGCCACCATGTCATTTGTTTGCAAATATTTTACACTAAGGTATTTATTTTGGACCAGATCCAGGCCCATTCAGGGCTACGCTCGAACTCTCAAATGTCTCGATTCAAGTACGGCGCGCTACCATACATTCAAACTTGCCATTCACACAGTCACGTGCACAGTCATGCACAAGTGGCGTTACTCAGTGGCTCGGCAGAGCACAGTACCGCGCGCCCGTGTTATTGTACATAATATGTACACAATATTATTGGATGGCGTTATGCCGAAAATTACTTGAACCAATATAATTATTTAATAAACTATTTTAAGATATTTATTTGTTGAAATTAATATCGGAATATTTATTTGTTCAAATAAATATCTGACGGGGTGAAATTTTATATACTATTTACACTCTAAGTGATCATCGCGAAACAATGTCCGCTATTCCATAAATTTAATAGAATTATATTGCACAATTTATATTTAACAGATGATTTATTTTTGTGATACGTAGGTTCAGTGGCGTGCACTCTATATAGGCAAATAGGCACTGCCTACCCTAGCAGAACAGCATCTACATATACTTTTTCGTCTTCATTATTTGTCATGTTTTCTGAAAGAAATCCACATAAATATTTATGTTAACGGAGCTCGCGGCGATTTAAATTTGCGCGCGCTAGCTAGCCTAGCGCACGGCTGCCCAAGCCCCATCTGGGGTAAGGCAACGGCGATCGGAGCCTACACAGTGCGTTTGTGTAGACATGTCCGTGAACTATGTACATATTCTTGCCCAGTGCACACGAAGATAGAAAATATACGCACACAATCAAAAGAATAGGCTGCGCCTAGGCACCATACGTGCGAGAAGGACGGCCAATGTCGATCTCTCTCTGACTTACCGAGCCTCGAGTTGTAATACGACTAATTTTAAGAACTCTCCTATGTTGCGATTTTTACTTGAAGTGAGAGGCATTACATTCTGTCTGGTTTATTTGTTTACAAACAGTCGGTTTTGATTTTTGCGATACAGGTTTGAGGTTAATCAGTAGAAAATCTATCAAAACAAAACTCATTCATTGTTATATTAATACAGTTCGGTTCTAACAGATATTTTTTACGTTTATTTTCATGTAAGTGTTGTGACTTGTGACTGTGCGTGACGGAATTATGCTATGAGAATAAATTGTGAATACCTAGTTAGTTGATGGTGGCTGCTGTATGTCTAGCGTGTCTACGAAGTTGATTTTCGGCGGATTTAGCAAGTTAACAATAAAACAAAAGAAGTTAGTACAGGTACGTGTAATTATTTCAAAAGTCGATGTATTCTGTACTCGGAAATTGTACTTATAGCATTAATGAACATTGTATTTTAGCTATTTCACTCGTTAGGTATTGCACTTATATTTCGAATTCACCGATGATTAACCCTTTGAGCCCCAGCGTCACCATATGGTGACGGAAGTACATAAGCACTCCAAATGCCTGGGATTCGACGGGTTAATGCTACGCATATTTAAAAACCTTTCACTCTTCTTTAGAAAAAATGAGCGATTTGAAAAGCATTAGGACGTTAACAAAAGTCGGCGGTCGAGATAAAAGACTTAGTTATTGTCGCAAGCTATACCTAGACTCTTTTACTTTACTCAAGTCTATCCACTTGTGAGTTTGCAATGCGATGGTCAATATTGTTTGTTGCTCAGATAAAAAAAATTGCCTACCCTAACTAAAAACCCTGTGCACGCCACTGCGTAGGTTGCCCTGAAAGTTTCGGGAATCGGAAAAAATACGCATTTTAATGAAATAAAAGTACTTTTATTGTTTTTCAAAGTATTCTCCTGTGTGTTTAATACACTTTTTCATTCTCTGAAACCAGTTTTTAAAACAGTTTTTGAAGTCTGAAGTGGGGGTTGACAAAATGGCCATTTTATAAGCGTCGACTGCTTCTTCCGCGGTCTGAAAACGCTGACCACGCAACCGATTCTTTATTTTCGGGAAAGTAAAAAAATCGTTGGGACTTAGGTCGGGGCTGTACGGAGGATGGTCCAGTAATTCGACGTTTTCGCCCTTCAGATAGTCGTCTGTTTTCTGAGCGGTGTGAGGGCTGGCATTATCATGGTGTAGTATAATACGGCGGTTAGGGTTAGTTTTTCGCAGTTCAGCAAAAACAATCGGTAAACAAACGCCTATATACCAATCGGCATTGACAGTTCTTCGATCTTCAAGAGCGATAGTCGCCACGTGACCCGATTTGGAGACAAACGTGGCTACCATTTTTTTGATCGTGCTGCGAGAACGAACAACTTTTGTCGGCTTCGGTTCGTCTTCGTAAACCCAAACTCGAGATTGGTTTTTCGATTCAGGCTCATATGCGTAAATCCATGATTCGTCACCTGACACAATACTAAAAACGGCATTTGAGCTTCCTCCATTAAATCTTTTTAAAGTTTTGCGGCACCAATTGACACGTACCGTTTTCTGGTCGTCAGATAACAAGTGAGGAATCCACCGGGAAAATAACTTCCGCACGCCCAACTCTTGTTGTAAAATAACTTGTACCTGACTCATTCCAATGCCTAAAGTCTCCTGAATCTCCCGATATGTAACATGCCTATCTTCCTTTATCAGTTGGCGAACAACATCGATGTTTTGATCGGTAACGGCCGTTTTCGGTCGACCCTCACGTACGTCATCCGCAAGAGACACACGGCCACGTTGGAATTCCGAATACCACCTGTATATGGTCGTCTTTGAAGGTGCTTCACTACTAAAAGCAATAGTTAATCGGTCTCCACATTGTTGTTGTGTTAATCCACTTTTAAAGTCATAATAAATCATTGCTCTAAAACTTTCGCGGGACAGCTCCATTTTCACCAGCGACTCAACGACTTTAAAAAACAATTGAAAATCGGACATTGTTTTTTTTTCTAAGTGGCCAGTGTTTTCGAATAATGAGACTATGCTTGTAAGAAAGAGGTATAACACATGTCAAATATACGTTCCTAAGTATTAAATTCCCGAAATTTTCAGGGCATCCTACGTATAGGGGTTGGTACTTGGTACTCGCAACTCGCAAAAAGTTCCTAATTATGACCAATATAAGTTTTTCTCAGAGTATAAATGGTGAACACAATTTCACTTGTGATGTAGTTGACTTTACCTATATAGATACTTGGGAAATAAAATAAATAAGCATAAATTTGTCAACAGCATTTATTTATATATTATTCAATTTTAGACATTTTACATGAAATATGAAATGTAAAACACAACTTTCACTTAACCTAAAAGTAAAGTTGTACATTATTATGTATAACATCAGTATTCACTGAGATCACTGTACAATTAGATAATCAAATAACAAAAACATTTGTAAAATAACTATATAAATATAAAACTATAAACTTTAATCAATCTTGAAAAAACTAAGTATCTAAATAATAATAAATATGTAAATATCAAAATATAAACTTTAATGAAACTCAAATTAAGTACATTTCTATATATATGTACCTACAGTCGCTACGAGATTATATCCGAGTGGCCAAGGTGCTCACAAACATTACAATGGAGGCTTGCTCAGATGTTTATGAGCACCCTGGCGGCTCCGATACATCTGTTTGACTGTACATGGGGGCATTTGTGAATTAATTATTTAGATATATTAGCCATTAAACATCGGAAACATATCTGCAACACAGGCTTCGTCAGACGGCAACAAACGCAAAATAAATCAACAACAGGCTTCGTCTCATACACATCAATGATGGGTTCCGCGACAAGCTTCGTCATATTATCTACATGCTAACTCAACAGGACTTAGCTGAAGAAATCACCCCGAACCGTACCCGGCCCAAAAGTCCCTATTACACCGGCCGCGTTGCCGCGTTGAATGGCCAACGAAATCTGTTGGACCAGGTACGATCCGGAACGAGGATCCCACCCCGCATTATTTAGATATATTTCTGTGATATTGTACAAAGCATAACCCCTGACATAAACCTGGCTGTTTTGGGCACTTTGGACAATAGTCTGCTGTGTATACTCTACTGTAATAGTCTACTGCTTTAGTGAAGATCACCGACGACATTCGTTCGGTAATGAACGCTCAGAGGTTAACAGTATTGACGCTGCTAGATTTTAGTAATGCGTTCAATACTGTTGACTTCGACGTTCTACTCGGTATACTGCGTTCTCTTAATATGTCTCCTGCGGTAATTGGATGGTTTCGTAGTTATTTATTTGGCCGTCGGCAATGTATAAAGGTGGATGAATTCCGTTCTTCTTGGTGCAGTACGTTGGCCGGCGTACCGCAAGGCGGCGTGTTGTCACCTTTACTATTCTCTTTGTTTATTAGTTTAATAACTAAAAATTTATCTTCACATTATCACCATTATGCCGATGACCTTCAAATTTACTGTCAGGTGGGACTGGTGATATTCTATCTGTCATCGATACTGTGAATAGCGACTTGTTTAAGCATCTTAAACTGGACTCTTGATTTTGGCCTTAAAGTTAATCCTAATAAAACACAATGCATTATAATTGGTAGCTCTAAATTACTAGCCAAACTTGATTTTAATAATCTTGCCCCTATTTACTTTGATGGTGTATTAATTCCCTACTCACAACAAGTTAAAAACTTAGGAATTATTATGGACAGTACCTTATCTTGGGTGCCTCAGGTTAGTGAAGTGAGCAGAAATACGTTTGCAGCTGTGGGTTCTCTTAGAAGGTTGCGTAATTTCCTACCCATTTCGACCAAGATTGCGCTTGCCCAAACTCTCCTCCTCCCTATATTGGATTATGCCGACGTATCATATCTTGATCTGACTGAGGAACAACTTGATAAGCTAGAGCGAATTCAAAATGTCAGTATCCTGTTTATTTTTGGTTTGCGTAAGTTTGACCACGTTTCTCATTTCCGTTTGCAGCTTAAGTGGTTCCCTATACGTTTCCGACGTAACTTTCACCTTTTATGCCTTCTATATCGTGTCCTATTTCTCTCTGAAACCCCTCGCTATCTTAAAGAACGTTTCAATTATCTTTGTTCGGTCAGGTCGTCACAAAATCTACTTCTTTCCGTCCCATCCTCGTCTTCAAAATTTTATAACCGTTCTTTTACATTCCTGGCTGTTCGTCTTTGGAACTCCCTGCCGCCGGATGTTAGGCCCGCTCAATCTCTGAATATATTTAAAAAACGACTTAAAGATCACTATTTAGTCCCATAACTATAGTAGGTAGTTTTAATTTTGGTCGTTTACTGGCATATCTATGGCTGGATTGGCTGGTTTAGGTGTATGGCTAGTTTTTCATATTTTATTTTTGTTTTTATATGTAGGTATATATTTATTTATATATATGTATATATATGTATGTTTTGTATATTTATAATATATATATATGTACTTTTAAATGTGTGTGATAAGATAAATGTGCTTCTTAAAATGTTGCAATCACCTACTGTTTCACTATTTTAATTTGTTTCCGCCACCCAAAGGTTGTCTGGAAGAGATTGCTTTATAGCGATAAGACCGCCTGTTTTGTACCTCTATGTATAATCGTCTGTTTTAACCATGTTTTCTTTTTTTGTTAAGGTGTGCGATAAAGAGTATTCTATCTATCTATCTCACTTTTATTGGTTTTCCAACCCTGCACACATCTTTTCCTTTTTACCCTATTGGATTGTGGGTCACGGCGTAATTTAAAAGATACTAGGCGTTGTACAAGAGTAGCCGGGAGACAATTAGCTCTTTGTTGGCTCGCAACCAATGGCCAAATAATCAATTGCCTAAAATTGTATAAGGGCATTGGTTTCTCGCCATAAATAATATACAAAGAATGCGCATTACACATTATTGTGCTAAAAATATGGACACCAATTTTTTTATACCACCTTTATGTCTTATGCACTCATCATATCACGTAAACAGAATTAATCTCACCAAATATGGATTTGCTGATATCTGAGGAATACCCCATTAAATTGGCTATTAGAGATACCGCGATCTTCCAACATTTGTTTTAAACAAATGAATAAATCCTCGGTTTTTCCTTTCCGGAATAGGCTTGTTTCATTTCGAGATAAGCTATTTTTACAGTAGGTAGGTCAAGGTACCTAATGGTGTTTTTATCCAGGTAAGTAACAGTTACTGCGCATTGCTTTTCGACATTGCAGTCTGTAGTTTCGTCCATTATTAATGTATAAAAGTCTCTTGGACCCTATAGTTGACCAGGTATCGATTTTATTTTTCAATTCTGGAGCTAACACTGTTTTAACTATAGCTGTTGTTTTTGTTCTGCCGAGCTTTAATTCTTTGGCTATAGTGGAGTCAGGAAAAATATCAGCTAATAGTGGTGTCAAACTATCCATTACAGAAAATGAAAGATAATTGGCTGCCAAAAAGCTTGAAAGGTTTAATTCTGCGCATCTTACTTTATCCTTCGTTGGATCAGTTTTCTTAGATTTTTTTATTTGTACTAATTTGTTCCATCAATATTATATAGTCTTACACAGAGCATGTCTAGTTAATACTGCCTCACAAACAGACATAATTGCAGAAATCAGTTATACCTACAATTTTTTTTACTAACCAGGAGCGTAATCTTGAGTCTTTCAGTCATAAATCATAAAATTCTAATATTTTCTTCGGTTACCGCAAGGATTACACATGAAATAAAACTATGAAAACGGATAAACTCGCGTATATCAACTAATTTTAACTTCATTCCGACGTTTCGAACTCTTTACAGGGTTCGTGGTCTGCGGATGACTGACAATGGAGGAAATTTGATAGATCTACCTCCATCAAAATAAGAAAGATAAGTACAAAACTACCCACAAAGAAAAATATACTACTTAATCCACAGACAATAAATTTTAAGGGTGGATGTACATACTAAATTTGAAAATTAAGCTAGTTATTCATTACAAGTATTTTCAGAATGAAGACAAGAGACAAAATTAAATAATTTACGCCGGTTCTATCCCTACGCCTCTGACTGAGAAGTATTCCCTTCCTTTGTATGATTGTATTGTTAGGAAGGTATCCCAATTTTGGGACCGCCAAGAAACTCAGCGGGACAACTCTTTTCAAAATACATTTGTAGTACATCTTAATATCATCATGCATTAAACCGAAACATACAATTTTGATTCATAAGGAAATACAAAATAATTTTGTAAAATTGGGGGGTTGTTGGTTAACACCGTCAAAACACATCAGCCTCACGGTTTATGTTTAGACTGTTCCTTTATCAGATGAACTACTGGATCCCAAGCTGGTGGTAAAGAAAAGCTTCTTTCTATCCTATTAAAGTTTGGATATTTCATTATCTCAATGGCCTCACGCAACATTCTAGGAATGTGTATCTTCTCCTTAACGAGAACCAAAGGCTTGTCAAACTTAATAGAATGATTTGGGCCATCCATGACATGCTCCCAAACCGCAGACTGTTTTCGACGGTGCTTGACATCGGCTATGTGCTCCTTCACCCTAGTAGTGATATTCCTCTTTGTCTGCCCAACATATGAAAGTCCAGCTTATACACTCCTGCATTCAGTAAGGGGGTGCTATACTTCACAGGCCTCAGAAACTGCGACATCTTCTTCATTGGCTTAAAATAGGTTTTAATAGAAGCACGTTTCAAGTTGCGGCTGATCATCCTGTCTGTAACTCCTCCAACAAAAGGCAGAACGGCTGGCCTGCGCTCAACAGTGGGAATCTTCATGCGAGTCTTCTGATTGGCTCGAGGAATCTTCAGGTTGTTTGCCCGAAGTGCCTGCCTAGCGTGCCGAAGCTCTGCGGCTAGATGCCGATCATCACATCACATATCTTTTGGGGTCTCTGAAACAAAGATTTGCCTACAGTAGCTAGTTGGGAATTGCCATTTAAATACCTATCAGTGTGAGTAGGTTTCCTATATACAGTGTGACCCAAGGTATTATCAGGATTTCTTATAACCAAAACATCTAAGAAAGAAAAAGAACAGTCATTTTCTAACTCCATAGTAAAATTAATGTTAACATGAATGGAATTTAAATGATCTAAGAAAATTTAAACTACTTTTTGGAAGAATAGTAAAAGTGTCAACGAGAGTGCTCTCTCTTCGAAGTCCTCCATAAAGATGTCTGCGACAACAGGAGAAACTGAAGACCCCATCGTCACGCCATCCACTTGAAGGTAGAATTCACCGTTCCATAGTAAGTAGCCAGGTGTAAGGCAATGTTCCAACAACTTAGCATATTCCTCTGACATGGTCTGTTCCCTTAGCCTTCTCTTGACAATTTCAATGCAGTCTTGCACAGGTAAACTGGTGAACAGTGACTGGACATCAAAACTGACCATGATTTCATTATCCGTCAAAGTTAGGTCTTTAATATCACGGATGAACTGGTATGAAACCTTTGTATGCGTGCTACTATAACCACGCACAGGTGAGAGAACGCCCGCTAAGTGCTTAGCCAATTTATGGGTGGGGGCATCAATTTACTCACTGTTTTCGTTGGTAGTTCGTGAGAACTGAGTGAGCGCACGTTAAAGAATGTATGTTTTTTTTTTATCTTTTTACAAATACAGGGATTAGTTTTACAATTGTTTTAGAACTTTTACTAAATGAATAGCATTTCGTTTTATTTTTTAGAAGGATGCTCACTCAATCCACACGCACACATTTTGTTTCCTATATTCCTTGATCAAATCAACGATACAAAAGTCTTAGTCCTCTTCCTCTCCCCATAAGGCGATACAAGCTGTAGGATTACTAGTTTATAATCACTGAATGTAGGATTTAATGAAACTGATTGGATATTAATTTAAAGTCACTGATTGTAAGAAAAGATAGTTTATTATAACACAACTCCACAAGGTCAAATCAGAAGGTAAAATATAACACAAAATAATAATTTACTTAATGAGTGATTCTACTATGTCCCTTGATACTGGGAATTGGGAATGAACCGGGCAAGTCGCTAAGCGGGGGCTAACTGACGCTGCCCGCGCCTCGCGGCCGGCACCTCCA
Organism: Thaumatotibia leucotreta; assembly: GCA_025490895.1. Lineage (NCBI taxonomy): Eukaryota > Metazoa > Arthropoda > Insecta > Lepidoptera > Tortricidae > Thaumatotibia > Thaumatotibia leucotreta. The sequence goes on along the minus strand of JALPQI010026320.1, from coordinate 25 downwards.
TTGCTATGTCAGCATATTGTTCATT
>JALPQI010026318.1:0-12904 GCA_025490895.1 Thaumatotibia leucotreta | reverse complement strand
CATAGTTAATAGGAGAGGCCTACGTCCAGCAGTGGACTATCATAGGCTGATGACGATGATGATGATTCACTGACTCATCACACCATCAGCCATAGCTGGACGTGGAGGCCTCTTCTATTAACTATGCGTCTATGCATTAGGAGGTAAATGTCCATGATAGCCACGCTAGACAAGATACCGATCACGGTAATAAGTCCACTATGATGCCGCTGCCCATCATCAATCTTTTATCAGAAATGGTCAGTGACACTTCAATCCCTTAGTCGGCTCTTACGACACCCGCGGGAAGAGTTGGGGTAGTGACAAATGCATTCTTACTGCCGTCACCACACGGCCAATGCGTTACATGAGTTACAAATCACTATAACCAGGGATTGTGGTGCCTGGTGAATATGAGTTACAAATCGCTGGTTACAAAACATAGCCCAGAGAAACATTAAGGCACAGACCGAACATCGTAGTATCGGCATTGTGCACGTAAGTGCAGAAGTCATCAGAAGCTATTTATCAAAGTACGTTAGTGTAATGTGCTAACATTACCATTTATGCAGTGCACAGAGTGTTGGCAGTAGCCCTACTGCGAACTTCGAAATCCGCAAATTTCGAGGATTTGTCTCTCTCACTCTAATGACGTCCTCGTTGGAGTGAGGGAGACAAATCCTCGAAATTTGCGGATTTAGAAGTTCGCGATAGGGCTACAGAAGCATGCTCGCGCGAACGTCGAAGTTAATACATTTCGGGGATTTGTCTCTGTCACTCCAACGAAATCGTCATTAGACTGACAAAGAAAAGTCCCCGAAATTTGCGGGATTCGTAGTTTGTAGGGCCGCAGCCTAGCACATAATTGGTATTTAAAAGTAGGTACTTTACATCATTGCTCTTTGAATGCCCTCTATCAAATTGCAACCAATCAAATTTTTATTGAGATGATCATTTATTAACAAAAATATAGTAACGTAAAGGATAATTTAAAAAATAAATAAATAAATAGTTATCACGGAAGCACTGATGGAGAGATATTAGGTACTCTAGTCAAGTAGAGGAAATATTGGGTAGGGCTGCGCCATCGTTTAGGACAAAGAAGTTTTTGAAGGAGTTTTTGTGGCGCGTACCCCGAATACACATGCTTGTAGTACGGACTATGGAAATTATTATTTGGTTGTATCATAGGTATATGCGTATATTAAAGTACTTAATTTGTATCGTTCTTTATGACTTACTCGTAAAGAGTTAACGAAAGAAATTAAATAGGTATGTCACTGATGTGTCTGATAGGCCATCAGTAAAAAAGTCTTGAACTACCGTACCCAGACTGTCCACTGCGACCGCTATAAAGGCCCTGCCACCATACTCCAGCAATTAGTGTTACAAATGACACCGTACCTGCGCAGATTGCTTCCTCCAATCCATACCAAAGCGGCGTAAGCGCATATGATTTTCATTGGCGCTTACGACATTGTTCATCTTGCTATGTCGCCAAATACCAAAACGTCGTAACCGCATACGAATGTCAATGGCGCTTACTACATTTTCAATATTACAAGTGGTAATAAAATGGCGCAATTGCTTACCAATCTCACTGGCGCTTACAATGTTTTTGGTTCAACAATATGTATAGCTAAATAGTCATGGACAGAGTGCAATAGAGAACTTAACTCGTTGCAGCAAGGTTGAATTTCGAGTGCGTTAGTGATGGTTCTGGGTGTGTCTTAATCTTTCCTTTGAGGCTTCTAAATTCGGTTCCTAGGTAAATATGTTGGTATAATAACAACATACGGAGCAGTAGCCGTATGTTGACTTTGCAAGTATCGGTAACGTTAGGTATTACTCGATACGTAAAGCAGGCCATCGCGCTCGCTCCAATATGTCAGTGCGAGAGTGCGAGCGCGACAGAATGTATATCTCAAGTAAAATCTAACGTATTCTTTACTTTCCAACTCATGGTACGGCGCTACAATTTTAAAATTACTGTTTCTCCAATCGGGGGCGTCTATAGGCTACAGTTACTACTTACCATCGGAAAGGCCGTACGTTTGTTTGCCACCAACATAGAATGTAGTGCAGGAACTTTGGTAAATATGCAGTAAATAACTACTTTTTTGCGACGTTAAATTACAATTGTCACAAAAAACACGATATGTAGCGAAATTCCGACAAGCCGAACCTCATGTCAAGATTTAATGAAAATTGTACTAAACCTTGCGACAATTGTCAAGGGTTTCAGAAAATTTTAAATAGTTTATTAACGATATAATAACGTTAATAGTAATTATATGTTGGTGGCAAACAAGCATATGAACCGTCTGCTAGTAAGCGGTAGCCGTAGCGTACGGAGGCCTGTGACGTCAGTAACAGTAGTATTTTACAATTGTCAGACTTGTAGTTATGGTGAAATAGGCCACTGCGCTGGCAATTTGCGTTGTCAATGTTAAGATGGCGCCCATGTTTATGCATTAGATCCCGACACGATTGATTTAGTTTAATTGAAATTTGAAACTAATGTCAATTTGCATGACACGGTTAGGATTAGCACGGATCGCTTACCGAGTAGACTATGTAAATTTCCTTAAAGTCAAAGTCAAATGATTCTTTATTCAAATTGGGATAGCAACAAACTCTTTTGAATGGTTACACATAAAAATAAAACTAAAATATGTCATTTGTTAATCCCACGCCATGCCATTAACGACGTCATTCACTGCCAAAGTACCAGCAGTCATTGAGCCCAACGGACTGGTTAGGGACGACGGCAAAAGGCCCGATGGGATGACGTTGTTGCCTTGGAGTATGAGCTGGCCCCTTGTCTGGGATGCTACATGTGTAGATACCCTGGCGCCGTCCCATATTCCAAGCACCAGAGTTAGTGCTGGTGCGGCGGCATCTTTGGCAGAAGACCTCAAGCGTTGCATATATGCTGCCCTGGGTAGCAGCTACATCTTTGGGGCCGTGGGGGCCAAGTGCACGTCGCCTCTATAAGGACATTTCCAAGCGCCTTATAAAAGCGTCGGGTGACCAGAGGGCTGGCCAGTATTTCGCGCAAAGACTCAGCATAGCAGTCCAGTGCGGCAATGCAGCCAGCCTTCTGGGCACTCTACCTCCCCAGCAAGACCTGGGGCAATTATTTTAATTATAATTTATCTTTACTGTCTTCATACTTTTTTCTTGTGTTTTTAAATAAATAAATATACCTTGAATATGTCATTAGGGAGAATTGAGACATTATCCCTAAACAGCGTATTTGTATTAAAACTGGTAATATTGAAAAACAGGGAACGTTCGTAGTTTCTTAGCGTTAAATTCAAGTTATTGTAAAATTGTAAGTTATTGTAAATTAACGGGCTCCTTGAGGGTATTATTCAAATAAAATATTTTCTTCGGTTACCGCGAGGATTACACATGAAATAAAACTAGGAAAACGGATAAACTCGCGTATTTTAACTTAATTTAACTTCATGCCGTTAAATTTAAATTCATTCTTCATCAAAATTAACTTCTTCATTTTAATGCTTTGTTTGCATTGATCGTAATTTCTATTGGCAGAGACTTTATGCGGAGTCTCATTAGGATAGTCCATGGAGTTAATATGTAATGAAACAATTTAAGCCATTCTGACACGCGTGAATATATGATGGATCAAATTGCTGTTTGTAGATCACTCAATTTTCGCGCTGAGATGATATCTGAATTTAATGAGAATTGTTTTGGTATAAATATAAATAAATGCCAGAGGTTTTCAGCAATTGCCACGGTCTTGTGCAAAGCATAACCGAAAATAGTACATTACGACACAAGTGCATAAAACATGAAAATCGAAACGAGTGGCGATGTTTTAAGACATGACTGAAGGGAGGGAAGGAAGCAAAGTGTATCTGATAGTTTTTAAATAAGACTTTATAGCATACGGTAAATAACTATAGAATTAATGTGCTCGTTTGGCCTATGAAATAGCACCGTAAATCGTAGTCATGATAATTGATAAATGGGTGTCATCTTTGGGCACTTAACGACTCGGCACATGTAACACCTAATTGTAGTCAGACTCACTAGACGCTAATTACTTTAAAACTGCAGCCAAACTCGTAGCAAACTCGCACAAAGCTGCAGCGTAACTAGGTACTAAGCCGGTTAGTAAGACGCTCACGACATGAGATTGATTCAATTTCCCTTCGTATGTAGCCGGAAGCGAGAATGAAGGATGTGATATTATCTTTTATTTAATCTTTTCTAGCCGGCATATTACGTGAATAGGTAAGGTGGAAGTACCAGTATCCGACGCTGTACCAATACTCGTCATCATAGCTTGAGTTGCCATCGATAAGATAAAATCAACTATTAGGGGATTTAAATGATGATAAATGTAAGTGCCTTTAATGCTTCAGTTCCCAAATTTGAAATTATTAGCTTATATCTAAATTATTTGCGTAATTTTAAGACAGGCTGACATTTATTAGGACTGAGGGTTAATATTTTCATTATCCCAACATGTAACAGTCAAACTTGTACTAAGGTGCCCTCTATTAGGACTGCCAGCATTAGCACCTGACACTTACTCGTACAATGGAGTTAACTAAGAAACTAGCAATTTTGAGAATTTTTGATATTGTCACTCTATACAATAAATACTATTTAACAAAACTTACAAACTCCTTTTCCAAAACTAATGACAATACTTTATGTAGAATATATGAGCAAAATATCGTGATTCAAATAAATATTTTCCGTTGACATGTTACGTATTGGTACTTCCACCTTACAGATAAAAAATCGCGTATTGAATGCAATAGAGAAGACCTTAAAGGCTAAGCCATACCGAATGCCTGTGCGGCATGTGTACGTGAGCGTTGTATGTTATGTATATGTCATAGTAAATGGCACACCACTTCCACTGATATATTTAAAAAAGAAACCCGAAGTCCTAGTGCATCCCTTACGTAAAATACTCGTACGTAAATTGCGCTGTTTTAGTTTTTGAGTGAGTTGGATAATATTTTATTGCTGTTTTGGGCTAATAACAGTGCCGCATTGAACGGTTAGGGTGCGGCTCCACTGACGCGGAGCGGAGCGGAGCTGTGTAAAATTGACCAATTACATTCTTCATACGCCCCAAGACTTACAGTTGCTACTGAATACCATGGACAGCGTGTTTAAAGAATTCTCACTCAAAATTAATGTCAATAAAACCAAGATTTTAACCACATCAAAAACAGGATTGGAACACTTTAACCAAATAATTAAAATAGATAATACTCCATTAGAAACTGTAAAATCTTTCAAATATCTCGGTAGCTTAATTACAGCAGACTCCAGGTACACACCTGACATCAAAATTCGAATAGGATTAGCAAAACTGGCTTTTAACAACAAGAAATATTTAATGACTTCAAACATAACACAAAAAACCAAAAAGAAGCTCATCAAAACTCTCATCTGGAGTATAGCATTATATGGGTGTGAGGCGTGGACCATGACGCAAAAGGACAGAGAGATACTGGAAGCCTTTGAAATGTGGAGCTGGAGAAGAATGGAGAAGATAAGTTGGACAGAAAAAATCACAAATGAAGAAGTGCTTAGAAGAGTGAATGAAAAAAGGAGTTTGTTAAAGATTATAGAAAATAGAAGAGGGAAAATGTTTGGCCACCTTATACGACATGACGCTTTGATAAAAAACATAATAGAAGGAAGGATTGAAGGAAAGCGAGGAAGAGGGAGACCTAGAAGAAGTTACATGAAACAAATAAAAGAGAAAGTAGACGTTGTGTCGTACAAGGAAGTCAAGGAGGCGGCTTTAGACAGAGTTAGATGGAGACAGCTACATTCATCAGTTACGCCGACAAGAGTTTGACTCTTAAATTTATGATGATGATGATGATGACATTCTTCAAATTCGAATTGGAAACACTGTGATGCGGTCTCATTGGCCGAGCTCCTACAGCGCTTCGCTCCATATCAGTGGAGCCGCACCCTTATGATCAATATGTGGCAGTCCTTTTATAACTCATGAATGATTAATGTTGAGTCCAGAAAACTTTAGATTCTTTCATATTGTGTACCTTGTATAAGTCAGCAGTAGGTACTTGCCTGCAAGTATGTACAATTTACCGATAAATTTATTTATTTAAAATTCATGTTAAACAAAGAAAAAGTGTTTTATTCTAATGGGGAACTAAAATTATGGTTTCCGAAATATTATGACTAGTAACCATTAGTCCAAACAGTAATATGCGTAGTATACATTAGGCAAATATAAATTAGTCCAAGTTAAAATATTACAAAGCTTTAATATGCGAACAAAGTAGTATGCCGAAATAATTACTATGCGACAGTACAATAGTACATTTATGCTAATACAAATAATGCGAAGAAAAGTATGCCAAAATTGAATAGCCTGAAAAAGAGTATGCGACCGGAAGGTATACCGCGATGTACCGAATTACCGATGGCCATTGGGGCGGAAAGGTTTTCGAGTGGCGGACATATACCGGAAGGCGCAGCGTGGGTAGAAGGTGGACTGATGACTAGATAGGGGTGGCGCAGGACCGGTCATTGTGGCAATCTTTGAGGGAGGCCGATGTTCAGCAGTAGACGCTTTTCGGCTGATATGATGATAATGTTGCAATACTAAAAATTCCCTGCAGGAAAACGAAAAAAACACCAAAAAGTAAGGCATCACTTCAGAGCTTAAAAAACACTTTCTCGGCCCAAATTCCAGACAGCCAATAGAGGTCACATAAATAAAAGCCAGGAAGCGATAACTTCTCGACGTGCGCCATTTATATAAACCGACGTCTGCGCATTACTGGCCTTTTTAATTTTGAGCTGTCTGTCTGAAGGATTTATTGCGCCATGGCGATTCATTAAGGCGATGTCAATAACAATATTAGCATACCTAGGTAAAGATCAGCCGTGTAATGAAGAATACATTTGTCACCGCCCCAACTTTTCTAGTGGATGTCGTAACTAAGGGTTTGAAGTGTCATTTCATCATCATCATCATCAGCCTATGTTAGTTGGCGATCGCAATGTGGTGACGGCAGTAAGAATACATTTGTCACCACCCCAACTCATCCTGCGGGTGTCGTAAGAGTCGACTAAGGGATTGAAGTGTCACTGACCACTATTTGATAAAAGATTGATGATGGGCAGCAGCGTCATCATAGAGGACACATTACTGCGATCGCAAATCCGCTTGCCCAGCGTGGTGATTATGGGCATTTACTTAATTAACTTATTTAAAAGGAGAGGCCTACGTCCGGCAGTGGACTATCATAGGCTGAAGATGATGAGATGATGACTTTCTACCCTACTCGCTCACAATTTGCGAGCACGAGCGGGATAAATAGAAAGTACCTACAGCTCATGATATGGCTACTGATTCCCAGTAGTAGTTAGTCGCAAGTAGCAGCTTGTTTTTCTTGGAAGAGACAATGACAACATATCTAAATGACCTCCATGCAATCTCAGTCGGTAGTTAGCGGAAATGCAACCGATGCCCAGCAATTACGCTATCATTTGATCAGCATCATTACGTAAGTAGATAGCTACAAAAATATGTTAACAATTTCATACTATTACTTCAGGTCTTTGCAGACGTATGTATATGTACGTTCTAGCATTGTACCGAGGAGAAGTTTCATAAGTTGCGAAACTTCCATAGAGAATGTTCTCGGGAATCTAAATGTAACAAATAATCTAATCAAGCCAAGACCGTACTCGATACATGCCTTTTAGTCATATTTACTGCCTTTTTTACTTATTTGCGATATAACATAATTATTTATAACACATTTTTATATGTTCTCATGGAAACATGGGAACCTACTATTAAATTCTCATGTCTCGTTAAACTTCGAGTATGTTCTTGCAATTTAAAGAATGTTCTGCAACCTGCAACTTGTACATTGCTAGTACGGTCAGAACTGTAAACTACAATATATTATTAGTGATGTATGACTATTTAGGGTCACTCCAAATCTGTCAACGCGAATTTATGAAAACTTTGCTTACTTGAATGACGCCGATCGATGGTTATAGGTACGGCGCGATTTGTCTTAAAAATGCGCCTTAAAACTGTTTCTCTTCTGCCTGCCTGACACTTGATGCTTCAACCTACAGAATTTGTAGAACTTCACAGAGATACCTTTTATTCTGATCATTATTGATGGTGAAAAAACAACATTTGAAATACTAACAAAATTCACCTCAGTCGTAATATGTATCTTTTCTTAGCATCAGCTGCTAAGCAAAATCAAATAAGTTACTTCAAGTTGTAAAACTAAAGACTACAACTGAATAGAATAACCTCGCCAATAAACCACAAGAGACGCAACATCCATTGATCGTGATAAGATATCAAAATGGCCGTCATATAATCTCAGTTGGGCTAGTCAGCGGAAGTGTAACCGATGCCCGGCAATTGGATTGATTGGACATCCTGCGGGGTGTATCGTAACGTCTCGTATCGGATGTCACGCTATGGGTCTATTCTTGAATGAGTCAGTTACGTTCGGAATTTATTGGACCAGCAATATCAACATAATGTGATCCACACACATTCAAATGTTGTTTGCTTCTGGCAGAAATTGGAAATAATGCTTTGACAGGTTTGTTATGCTTGAATTTAAACTATGGCGGGACTAGGTCGATTTACGTAAAATGACCCCAAGATATTTCGTCTGCTGACAAGCAAAGCTGTTAGAAATGAGCCTTACCTAGACGATTTAGACGTTAATCTCATTATCATCATACATCATCAGCCTATCATAGTCCACTGCTGGACGTAGGCCTCTCCTATTAACTATGCGCATGGACGCATTAGGAGGTAAATGCCCATAATCGACACGCTGGGCAAGCGGATTGGTGATCGCAGTAATGTGTTTACTATGATGATGCTGTTGTCCATCATCAATCTTTTATCAAATAATGGTCAGTGACACTTCAATCCCTTAGTCTACTCTAACGACACGACACCCGTAGGAGGAGTTGGGGTGGTGACAAATGTATTCTTTCTTACTGCCGTCACCACACGGCATGAGGTTAATCTATAAGGTTTAATCTATAACTGTCAAAAGTATAATTGCAGATTTCTAAGACTAATCTAAGAAATCTGCAACTATAAGCAGTTGGCAGTTATCGGTTTCCCGTTTATAATTTCTTGCCTCGTTTAACAAACGGATATAATTCAAGGCGATAAATGAGCTCACTAAAATGCCAACTGACAAAACCAGTATCAAAGGAATGTCCTTAGGCTCTCGGAAATGGTGGAGATGCTAGGATCTTCTAAAGGAAATTGCTAAGAACAAGAAAATACGAAGTTCCGATAATAATATTATACCAAGTGGTAAACAAACGGTTCTACAGATTCTAGGCTTCTGTAGCGTCTGGAGGTCTTTAGTCTTCAGAAGTGACAGATTATTGGTATTTGATCCATACTATACTCTTGTGGCTGTGGAGTACCTATGCTCTAGTACTCTGTGAAAATGTTAAAAAACGAACGACGACGACGGTGACGTCACGACGTGACGACTAGTACCTACTAAGTGAAGGGTCCACGGAAAACACATGTCCAGTGCCTAATGTCCAGGGCAAATTCACACCCCATTCTGTTAAAAGTAAGGTAGTTTTTCCTTCTGTAATTTGAATGGATTAGACCTGTTCTATCAAACGTTTAGTAAATTTACAAATATTCGAAAGCGACGTACCTATTTAATACATAACTGCGTGTTAATATATGCAAATTGGATGGAAAAGAGCTAATTCGTCTCGGGGAGGCGAATAACTGAGAATTGTTATTCGCGAACGCCGTGGAAATTGCTTGAAAAAGTGTTTTTATAATATACGGGAAAATAATTATTAAAAAAGGCAATAACCATAATATTTACAGAATTACAAACAAATTCATAATCATAGAGATGAATCAGAAAACAACATTAGTGGAAAGTGTTGACAAACTTTCACGATTATCACTCATATTTTAAAGACAAACGGGTCTTAATCGTGTAAACTTACGTTTAACTATATCCTGATGTTTCGGGCATGACGTTACACTCGTGGTCGCAGGCAAACTCTAAACAGTAGTCAGGATATAATTAAACGTAAGTTTACGCGATTAAGACCCGTTTGTCTTTAAAATATAAGTGTGGACAAACATTTGTAGTCGACTGGTACTTAGGTCTTAGGTACCTCGTAAGGCACACCATACTATTTTGTTTAAGTCTTATTTTGAGTTATGTAATGATTAGCTATGTAAATTGTAATTGAATGTGGTGGAGTATGTTGTAGTTGTATTCTGGCCATTTTTTCCGCAACTCGACATCAAACGTGCCTATTTTGCGTGCTCCCAACGCTGGCCCAGTACTTGTTGAGGACTTCACATACACCCTTGAATTTCTTCGCAGGTGTATGCAGGTTTCCTCGCGATGTTTTCCTTCACCGTAAAGCACTTGTGGATATCAAATGATATTTCGTAAATAAGAGGAAAATCTAACAAAAATAGCAATGTATAAGACATTATACATTGCTATTTTTGTGTTACAATGTATAAAATCTAACAAAACTAGCAATGTATAAGACATTGCTATTTTTGTTAGATTTTCCTCCATGAGAAAATATTGTTAACAATGTTCTATTAAAAAAAAACGTTTATGTCCAAATTAAATGCACACAGTTACAATTTATACTGACCCCCACACTAAGGCTAGGCCTGTCCCGTGAGGGAAATCTTACGGTTAACAGATAGATTTTACATAGGCGGCATAAGACAACAGTTATATATATTTATAGTCCACTATTTCAAAGTATTCGATTTTATTATTATAAACTTGTTAAGGTGTGTCCGCTCCACAAATCGTATCGTGTGAAAGTCTTTTCAACGCCGACGCGAAAGAAATGGTAATGAAAATTATGACAATAAATGGACGATGTTACTTTTTATGAGTAGCTATTTTTATCTCAAATAAAGCATTCCAAGAATCTTATATAAATGATAAAAATAGCCAATATACAGTATCTGTGTGGGTACAATAACACAAGTGGTTGAGGTTTATTTTTGGTGAAAATTGTACTTACGTAGATATTGAAAATAGTTACCCTTAAGATGATTTGATTGTAGGAATAGAAGTCTGGTTTCACTTTTACAAGCAATTCATGTAAATGATGTTGGGTTTTACCTGAAAACAAAAAATAACTTAATTAGTACACAAACACGTAACTAGTACAGCTTTTGTAGAAAACTAGTAGGCACAGGTACCTACTAACTAGATATATTACAAGTTGAAATAAATAAAACACATTAAAGTCTATCCAGCGAGTCTATCTAAAGACCCGGCCACGACATGGGTCTAAAGGTGCGCTCAAACCAAAAGAGCATTCGCTGTTCTATCCCCCGTTCTACGAAATCAACCAATCACGTTTTGTGTAACGATCGAATTTCGTAAAGTGGAGGGTTAGAATAGCGAATGTTCTTTCGGTTTGAACGCACCTTAAGGCGACCAGCGGCGAGCGAATCCATGAGTTGGAGAATCTCGCACGTATGGTTTTCCGCTAAGCCGGTCGCCTTAGACCAATGTCGTGGCCGCAGCATTAAAGCTTGACAATAAAACCATGTTCAGATATCAGTAATTAGACCTAATCACCGTGGCTGCTTTTGTAAATCTGTGAAAAATGTTATAACGTGTTAATACGGGCTCAGTGCTTGATAATGGAAACCTAGGTTCTCTGAAACAAGTCGCGCGTAGTGACAAAATACACGTTAGTAAAACCGCTTAACATAAGTACAAACTCGGTGCAACTGTACTTGTACCATCCAATCTAAAAATAAACAGCAAAATGTCCAACAAACAGCAAAAAAAACATAAATTGATATCGTAATCGTCGAAGGCTCTGCCTTGCAAGGTCAAGATCGAGCAAGTGTGCGAATGAGATGCCGCGAGCGATGAAACGCGAGTGAGAAAGAGAGTGCACGATGCGCGGGCGCATGGCACCGGCTGGCACCGGTTTAATTAAACATCAAAATATATCGACGTTTTCATATATTATGTTCTTCTGATGGGAAACTTTGGTACGAGTGCAATGGTAAACAAAAACATGATGACTGTGTGGCTTTGTAACAGTCAATATAGCAGAATTCCAAGTACAAGGATCACTAAAAAAAGTTTTGCTAAACGAAAACAGAAATATGAGCCTCAACATTTTCAATATATCGATATTTTTCTGGTAAATAAAAATAAAATAAACTTTTTACCGCACAAACACGTTTTACAGCTACTGAAAGAAAAAAGAGTTACAAAAGTATAGTTGAACACCTCTTTGTTTTACATTTTCATGTACTTATTGTGTTTTGGTTGATATTTTGGCTTAGGCAAGTAAATTAATATAAAATAAAGTTTATTGCATTGCATAATCGAGTTATTAGCAATAGATTAAAAATGATGTTTTTTGAACATTGAATCTACTATCGACTATCTTTTGGAATTATCCATCTGTTTATCCCGAATTGATTCCAAGAAAAAAAACACAGGAAAATGATAACGTAAATAATTTAAGACACTATTATGTTATGGTAGACATCAGTCTTCTTGTAATCATTTTATTAAAAATAGTGTAACATATTATCGACATAATTATGAATCCGCATTATGATTCAAATAAGCGTTAATTTATTTCTGTGTTTACTACGAATTGGAATTTTTATTTGTTTTAAAACTGGTTCCGGATTCCAGGTTTCTTCCTAAAAACAAGCTAATGGAAGTTATAGATAAATGTTATGTGTATACTATTTATGAGTGTAATCTACGAGTATTTAGATCAATGTCTCCTTGATAAACAAATGCCAACAAAATTCGTTTGTATCATTTGTCACTTAGTTATATTGTGTTTTACTAAAAAGGCTAACCAACAGAATAATTGT
>JALPQI010026317.1:0-12022 GCA_025490895.1 Thaumatotibia leucotreta | reverse complement strand
ACAGTAAATTATTATTATCAAACCGCGATTAGAATGGGATTCGGAAGTACTGTTGACACAACAGTGTATAAGTCAATGTAGGATACCTATATTCATAGTTATATTCATAGTTTAAGTGCTGAGACTTACAGACTTTGGACTGGAAAAATAATATAGATTTATTAATCAGTCATTATATCTATAAACAACTGTTTTCTTGGTAAATGTTGTGTCAACAGTACTTCCAAATCCCTTTCTGATTCCGTTTTGATAATATATTACCTACATACTGAAAACAGCTACGAACAAATAAAACATGGAAGCCGCACGCCATATCGTCAGCCTCTGTAGCCTAGTTGGTAGTGACCCTGCCTACGAAGCTGGAGGTTCCGGGTTCGAATCCTGGCGAGGGCATTCTTTGTGTATTTATTTATCACAAATGTTTGTTCCTTGGTCGTGGCTGTGTATGTATCTAAGTATCTATACGTATCTATCTATTATATATATCGTCGCCTGGTACCCACACCACAAAAGCCTTAATTGAGCTTACCGTGGGACTAGGTTGGTTTGTGTAAGATGTCCCAAGATATTTATTTATTTATTTTTATTTATATTAAATTGCCTTTCAAAAACGGTTCTGCATTTTAGTTGACAAGTGTCTCCCCCTCTTCAATGCGTCGCGGTAATGAATTTCAATGTCAATCTATAAAAACTTAAACCGCCATTTAAAAATAGTTGTGATTGGTCCATCAAAGTTTTGATTGGCGATATTCAATAAGCATTTGTCAAAGATGTTGCGTCGACATATGCGCGGTGTTAAGAAAAGCGCTAAGTCCTGCCCATCTTGGCACAATTGAACAATAATTGTTTTTGGGGGCATTTTTGAGCTGGCGTTAGACGTCCACCTACTTACCCATCTTGGCACAATTGAACAATTGTTTTTGGGGGCATTTTCGAGCTGGCGTTGGAGCTACTGACTGTTTTCCTGCGACCATAAATAATAACATGGACGTCTAACGCCATGGCGCCATGGCGCCATGGCGTTAATTATTATTATCAAACCGCGATTAGAATGGGATTCGGAAGTACTGTTGACACAACAGTGTATAAGTCAATGTAGGATACCTATATTCGTAGTTATATTCATAGTTTAAGTGCTGAGACTTACAGACTTTGGACTGGAAAAGTAATATAGATTTATTAATCAGTCATTATATCTATAAACAACTGTTTTCTTGGTAAATGTTGTGTCAACAGTACTTTCAAATCCCTTTCTGATTCCGTTTTGATAATATATTACCTACATACTGAAAACAGCTACGAACAAATAAAACATGGAAGCCGCACGCCATATCGTCAGCCTCTGTAGCCTAGTTGGTAGTGACCCTGCCTACGAAGCTGGAGGTTCCGGGTTCGAATCCTGGCGAGGGCATTCTTTGTGTATTTATTTATCACAAATGTTTGTTCCTTGGTCGTGGCTGTGTATGTATCTAAGTATCTATACGTATCTATCTATTATACAGGGTGTTTTTTTTTCGACCGTTCAAATTCTACGTAGTGAATGTGTAGGTCATACTGACCAACTTTTACTATGGGGACAAAGTCGAAATCGCGAAAAAAAAATCAGCTGTTTCATACATTTCGGCCGGCGTAATGCCGCCAATTTGTATGAAACAGCTGATTTTTTTTTCGCGATTTCGACGTTGTCCCCATAGTAAAAGTTGGTGAGTATGACCTACACATTCACTACGTAGAATTTGAACGGGCGAAAAAAAAACACCCTGTATATATCGTCGCCTGGTACCCACACCACAAAAGCCTTAATTGAGCTTACCGTGGGACTAGGTTGGTTTGTGTAAGATGTCCCAAGATATTTATTTATTTATTTTTATTTATATTAAATTGCCTTTCAAAAACGGTTCTGCATTTTAGTTGACAAGTGTCTCCCCCTCTTCAATGCGTCGCGGTAATGAATTTCAATGTCAATCTATAAAAACTTAAACCGCCATTTAAAAATAGTTGTGATTGGTCCATCAAAGTTTTGATTGGCGATATTCAATAAGCATTTGTCAAAGATGTTGCGTCGACATATGCGCGGTGTTAAGAAAAGCGCTAAGTCCTGCCCATCTTGGCACAATTGAACAATAATTGTTTTTGGGGGCATTTTTGAGCTGGCGTTAGACGTCCACCTACTTACCCATCTTGGCACAATTGAACAATTGTTTTTGGGGGCATTTTCGAGCTGGCGTTGGAGCTACTGACTGTTTTCCTGCGACCATAAATAATAACATGGACGTCTAACGCCATGGCGCCATGGCGCCATGGCGTTAATTATTATTATCAAACCGCGATTAGAATGGGATTCGGAAGTACTGTTGACACAACAGTGTATAAGTCAATGTAGGATACCTATATTCGTAGTTATATTCATAGTTTAAGTGCTGAGACTTACAGACTTTGGACTGGAAAAGTAATATAGATTTATTAATCAGTCATTATATCTATAAACAACTGTTTTCTTGGTAAATGTTGTGTCAACAGTACTTTCAAATCCCTTTCTGATTCCGTTTTGATAATATATTACCTACATACTGAAAACAGCTTACGAACAAATAAAACATGGAAGCCGCACGCCATATCGTCAGCCTCTGTAGCCTAGTTGGTAGTGACCCTGCCTACGAAGCTGGAGGTTCCGGGTTCGAATCCTGGCGAGGGCATTCTTTGTGTATTTATTTATCACAAATGTTTGTTCCTTGGTCGTGGCTGTGTATGTATCTAAGTATCTATACGTATCTATCTATTATACAGGGTGTTTTTTTTTCGACCGTTCAAATTCTACGTAGTGAATGTGTAGGTCATACTGACCAACTTTTACTATGGGGACAAAGTCGAAATCGCGAAAAAAAAATCAGCTGTTTCATACATTTCGGCCGGCGTAATGCCGCCAATTTGTATGAAACAGCTGATTTTTTTTTCGCGATTTCGACGTTGTCCCCATAGTAAAAGTTGGTGAGTATGACCTACACATTCACTACGTAGAATTTGAACGGGCGAAAAAAAAACACCCTGTATATATCGTCGCCTGGTACCCACACCACAAAAGCCTTAATTGAGCTTACCGTGGGACTAGGTTGGTTTGTGTAAGATGTCCCAAGATATTTATTTATTTATTTTTATTTATATTAAATTGCCTTTCAAAAACGGTTCTGCATTTTAGTTGACAAGTGTCTCCCCCTCTTCAATGCGTCGCGGTAATGAATTTCAATGTCAATCTATAAAAACTTAAACCGCCATTTAAAAATAGTTGTGATTGGTCCATCAAAGTTTTGATTGGCGATATTCAATAAGCATTTGTCAAAGATGTTGCGTCGACATATGCGCGGTGTTAAGAAAAGCGCTAAGTCCTGCCCATCTTGGCACAATTGAACAATAATTGTTTTTGGGGGCATTTTTGAGCTGGCGTTAGACGTCCACCTACTTACCCATCTTGGCACAATTGAACAATTGTTTTTGGGGGCATTTTCGAGCTGGCGTTGGAGCTACTGACTGTTTTCCTGCGACCATAAATAATAACATGGACGTCTAACGCCATGGCGCCATGGCGCCATGGCGTTAATTATTATTATCAAACCGCGATTAGAATGGGATTCGGAAGTACTGTTGACACAACAGTGTATAAGTCAATGTAGGATACCTATATTCATAGTTATATTCATAGTTTAAGTGCTGAGACTTACAGACTTTGGACTGGAAAAGTAATATAGATTTATTAATCAGTCATTATATCTATAAACAACTGTTTTCTTGGTAAATGTTGTGTCAACAGTACTTTCAAATCCCTTTCTGATTCCGTTTTGATAATATATTACCTACATACTGAAAACAGCTACGAACAAATAAAACATGGAAGCCGCACGCCATATCGTCAGCCTCTGTAGCCTAGTTGGTAGTGACCCTGCCTACGAAGCTGGAGGTTCCGGGTTCGAATCCTGGCGAGGGCATTCTTTGTGTATTTATTTATCACAAATGTTTGTTCCTTGGTCGTGGCTGTGTATGTATCTAAGTATCTATACGTATCTATCTATTATAGATATCGTCGCCTGGTACCCACACCACAAAAGCCTTAATTGAGCTTACCGTGGGACTAGGTTGGTTTGTGTAAGATGTCCCAAGATATTTATTTATTTATTTTTATTTATATTAAATTGCCTTTCAAAAACGGTTCTGCATTTTAGTTGACAAGTGTCTCCCCCTCTTCAATGCGTCGCGGTAATGAATTTCAATGTCAATCTATAAAAACTTAAACCGCCATTTAAAATAGTTGTGATTGGTCCATCAAAGTTTTGATTGGCGATATTCAATAAGCATTTGTCAAAGATGTTGCGTCGACATATGCGCGGTGTTAAGAAAAGCGCTAAGTCCTGCCCATCTTGGCACAATTGAACAATAATTGTTTTTGGGGGCATTTTTTGAGCTGGCGTTAGACGTCCACCTACTTACCCATCTTGGCACAATTGAACAATTGTTTTTGGGGGCATTTTCGAGCTGGCGTTGGAGCTACTGACTGTTTTCCTGCGACCATAAATCAAACAAACATGGACGTCTGCGCCATGGCGCCATGGCGCCATGGCGTTAGACGTCCATGTTATTATTTATGGTCGCAGGAAAACAGTCAGTAGCTCCAATAGCTACGACAGCGACAATACAACCCATAAGTATAATAGGTATTATGGACGTTGGACACGCTATGATCGAATTTAATGTGTTATTAGAATCGCAGGCCATCACTAAACGAAACGATCAAAAGGGTAACGCTGCTCTTTCGCATCACCGATTTACCGCGAGATATCAACCGCAGTCCTAATACTATGTATTATGATGAGTGATTATACGGACCTATGAATAAATAAGTTAGTCGTTAAATATTTGGAGCTGTGTCTAAGCCTAAGGGTTCGCAGTGGGCATATGAATAAGTACTATAAGTAGCACAGTTGAAGCAAGCGACACTTGAATTAATTTGCCACCAACGTGGCATACAAAATATACTTGTCAATGTACGTGTTAAGGGAAATCATATAATTATGTCATTCTAATATTTATTCAGAGATTATGTCGTGACTAAAAGTAATTTGCCAGGTAATGAATAATGATAGATTCAGACCAGTCCAGACTAAACTATTTAGAACATGACACTTATCCAGCTTTGATCTGACATCACTACATCAGAGATCGTGACCGTTGCCGTAACTAAGTAAGCTATTTGCAAACACAACACAACACAACTATTGAGAATGCGGAATGCAGGATTTCGCCAATATCACTCGTATGTCTTGCTTAGCTTTGCCAACATAGCATGATGTCTGTTCTTCGTTGCTTACAAAACGCAAACTGTCCAGTTATCTAGATAATCATCATCATCATCAGCCTATGTTAGTCCACTGCCTGGACGTAGGCCTCTTCTATTAACTATGCGTATAGACGCATTAGGAGCATTATTATCTAGATAATATTAAGTAAAAATTATAAGAATACATTTGTCACCACCCCAACTTTTCCTATGGGTGTCGTAAGAGTCGACTAAGGGATTGAAGTGTCATTGACCACACATTTATTGACGATTGATGATGGGCAGCAGCATCATCATAGTGGCCACACTAACTGCGGTCACCAACCCGCCTGCCCAGCGTGTCGATTATGGGCATTACCTTCTACCTCCTAATGCGTTCACGTCGCAGCAAATATTAGTATTATGGTTTAATTTACAAATTTATTTTATTTTCGCTCATCATTATAATCATTAGTAGGGGTCGAAACTATGCCGTGTGGTGACGGCAGTAAGAATACATTTGTCACCACCCCAACTCTTCCCGTGGGTGTCGTAGGAGTCGACTAAGGGACTAAAGTGTTACTGATCATACACTTGACCCGGGTATGTCTGAAAACTACGACCAAGACCACCGGGGGATGGGCAGCAGCATCCCTAAAGTGCGGTGGAGACACTGCGATCGCCAACCCGCATGCCAAGCGTGGCGATTATGGCAAATACCCCCCAAAATAAAATGATAGCACAAAAAAGGCCGCGGCCCCGAGGTTCCGGCGACCCCCGGTGCCCTGGTTATGGTAGCGGCCAGGGTGCTAGCGGGGTCAGGGGTGCTAAGAATCTCCGGCAAAGATCCGGCTACCACCACCGACGACCTCTGGCCCTGGCAACTTATAACACACGTACACTGCGGACCGACGAAAAGTTAGTGGAACTGGAGGAAGGATTGAGCAAGTTGCGTTGGGACATTGTGGGATTGTCAGAAGTCCGAAGAGAGGGCGAGGACACGATAATCCTAAAGTCCGGCAACTTGCTCTATTTCCGGGAGGGCGACCAACAGTCTCAGGGAGGTGTCGGGTTCATCGTCCACAAGTCCCTCGTAAACAACGTGGTGAAGATCGAGAGTGTGTCGGCTAGGGTGGCGTACCTTATACTCAGAGTATCTGAGAGATACTCGCTGAAGGTCATACAGGTGTACGCGCCGACTTCGACACACTCCGACGACGAGGTGGAGGCTATGTATGATGATATCTCAAAAGCCATGCATAGCTCCAGAACCTACTTCACCGTTGTTATGGGGGACTTCAACGCGAAACTGGGCAAGAGAGATGGTGACGAACTGAGGATGGGGCAATTTGGGGTTGGACGTCGGAACCACCGGGGCCATCTGCTGGCTGGTTTCTTGGAGAAGGAGGGACTCTACATGATGAACTCCTTCTTTAAGAAACGCGAGCACAGAAAATGGACTTGGATGAGTCCCGACGGTGCAACTAAAAACGAGATCGACTTCATCATGTCGACGAAGAGACATATATTCAACGATGTTTCTGTGATCAGTACGGTTAAAACCGGTAGCGATCACCGCCTGGTAAGAGGCACGTTGAATATATGTCCTAAGCTAGAACGCTCGCAACTGATGAAGTCTACGCTCCGTCCTGCACTCCATCTCCAAAACCCCGAGAGCTTTCAGTTGGAACTCCAAAACCGTTTCGATTGCCTAGGCGATGATGTGGACGTATTCAACGACGGGTTTGTGGAAGCTGTCCATAGCGCTGGGTCTAAGTTTTTTAAGACCCAGCGGACAAATAAGACCAGAAAGCTCTCAGACTCCACTCAGAAGCTAATGGAAAAAGAAGTGAACTGGTTCTACAATCCTCAGTTGATGCGACTTTATACCGGCAGCTCAACAGACAGATCTCTAAGTCCCTCAAACGCGATATGCGCCAATTCCGTACCAAGTGTATAGAAGAAGCCATCGAGCGGAACAAGGGCTCTAAAGTTTTTGCAAGGGATCTGTCTGTTGGGCAAAGCCAGCTCGCCAAATTAAAGACTGAGGATGGTAGGATCGTCACATCCAGATCTGAGCTGCTGAGTGAGATAGAGGGTTTTTATGGACAGCTGTACACGTCAACTAGCAGACCCGAAGTTGATCTAGCGGAAGACCTCAGAGCTAGACTGACCCGACACTATACAGAAGATATCCCGGACATCAGCCTGTGCGAGATTAGAATGGCTTTTGAACAGCTCAAAAATAACAAGGCACCTGGGGAGGACGGAATTACAGCTGAGCTTCTGAAGGCGGGTGGTAAACCGATCCTTACGGCCCTTCAGAAGTTGTTCAATTCCGTCTTTCTGGAAGGGAGAACGCCAAAGGCATGGAACAGAGGTGTGGTGGTACTGTTCTTCAAAAAAGGTGACAACGCTTTATTGAAGAACTACCGACCCATCTCACTTCTGAGCCATGTCTATAAGCTGTTTTCAAGAGTCATTACGAATCGTCTTGCACGCAGGCTTGATGACTTCCAGCCTCCCGAACAAGCCGGTTTCCGAAGAGGCTTTAGTACCGTAGACCACATCCATACGCTTCGCCAGGTTATACAGAAGACCGAAGAATATAACCTGCCCCTCTGTTTAGCGTTTGTGGACTACGAGAAAGCCTTCGATTCGATCGAAACATGGGCAGTACTACAGTCTCTCCAACGGTGCCAAGTCGACTACCGCTATATCGAGGTGTTGAAGTGTTTATACGAGAGCGCCACAATGTCAGTCCGACTCCAAGACCAGAGCTCGAAACCTATTCTGCTGCAGCGGGGAGTTAGGCAAGGAGATGTCATCTCCCCTAAGCTGTTTACCGCTGCACTGGAGGATGTCTTTAAGACTCTGGACTGGAGAAGGCTGGGTATCAACATAAACGGCGAGTACCTCACTCACCTTCGATTCGCTGACGATATAGTAGTCTTGGCTGAGACCTTGGAGGACTTAAGTACTATGCTCGTTGACCTCAGTAAAGCCTCCGAGCGAGTTGGTCTTAGGATGAACATGGATAAGACGAAAATCATGTCGAATTCCCATGTAGCACCAACTCCCGTAATAATCGGAGACTTTACACTCGAAGTTGTAGACGAATATATATACCTAGGGCAAACTATTCAGTTAGGTAGGTCCAACTTCGAGAAAGAGGTCAATCGTCGAATCCGACTCGGTTGGGCAGCGTTCGGGAAGCTACGACACATATTTTCGTCCAATATTCCGCAGTGTTTGAAGACGAAAGTCTTTAATCAGTGTGTGTTGCCAGTGATGACATACGGTACTGAAACGTGGCCGCTTACAATGGGCCTCATAAGAAGGCTCAAAGTCACCCAAAGGGCAATGGAGAGGGCTATTCTAGGAGTCTCTCTGCGTGATCGGATTAAAAATGAGACCATCCGCAGCAGAACCAAACTAACCGAAATAGCTCTCCGAATCGCTAAACTGAAGTGGCAGTGGGCGGGGCACATTGCGCGTAGAACCGATGGCCGTTGGGGCGGGAAGGTTCTTGAGTGGCGGCCACGTACCGGAAGGCGTAGCGTGGGTAGGCCCCCCACAAGGTGGACCGATGACCTGGTGAAGGTCGCAGGAGTCCGCTGGAGGCGCAGGACCGGTCATTGTGGCAATCTTTGGGGGAGGCCTATGTTCAGCAGTGGACGTCTTTCGGCTGATATGATGATGATGATGATGAAACTATGGGTGCAAAACTTTAACAAAACTTCTCAAGTGGATTTGACATAGCACATACATCCATAAAATATACATAATATATATTATCTACACACCCATGCATTGTAAGTTGAAGATTCCGACATAGGGAATACAATTGGATACAGATTTTTCAATAATATACGTGTTTTCCTTAGCTAAAGTGTTCCCATTGTTCCCATTATGTAAATTTTAGTTTTGTTAAAGTTTTGCACCCATAGTTCCGACCCCTAATCATTAGGTACTCTCAACTTATACGAGTAGGTTAGGTTAGGTATATAGTAGGGGAGACCTAGGAGAGTTGACACAAAGGTAAGTTGACACAACGACAAAATCTCGGGAACTATAGGCATTAGAAATCTGGCAATAACGTAGTTCTATCTCTTTTCACCCTCCCACCTACTCTTCAGTACACGCCATGGCCGCCGGCCGAACGGTTGCGGAGTTATAGCGTCTGTGTTCAAAATTGTGCGAAAAGTAAGTTTTTACCCATTTTTTCAATGCCCGTTATTTACGTGTTATGTTAAGAATTATGCCCTTTGTATACATCATTTGTAACGTCTATTTACGTACATGTTTATATTCAAACATGTTATTTTCAAACGAGAACCGCTTGTAAGTAATAATCGCTAAGATACAAAAAAAGCCGTTAATTTTGAAGGGAAGGTAAGTTGAAACAGCTTGTTTCAACTAACCTCCTTTGTTGCAACTCTCCTTGATGTTAATTTATAGACTAAATATTTATTTGGTATTTCAGAGTGCCTAAAGCAATAGAAGCCAACAGAAAACTAAGAAACGTCAAGAAACCATTATTAGATTAATCAAAGCAAACAAAGACAATCGAAAAAATAAATCTATCAAGCATAATAAAACGACTGGTAAAAACATAAAAAGGAATGCAATAGTGAGAATGAAAATGATAATGAATGTATGTGTGTTGCTTAGAGCCATATAAAGATAGTAGACCAAAAAAATATAAAAAATAGTTTATGGATTGCAAAACCTGGGCACATGCAAAATGCACATAATGGTGAACTGGACTACATTTATTATATCAAACTGTTGGCCTGGTTAATTAAATCTAATTTTTATTACGTCGCCTTATGTTATACCTAGTTACATATATTAATGTTCTGTATTTTTTGTTAGTAAAACTATCAATTACCATAAAAAGTAAAGTTTTTTTTCTTTCCTGAAAGGAGAAGACTTACAAATGTAATGTTTAATTAATCTCATTTAGTGTCTTAACGTTGATGTGATTATGAATAACTTTAGTGGGCAAAAGACTCAACCTTATTTAAGTAGGTATCATCATCAGCCTATAATAGTCCACTGCTGGACGTAGGCCTCTCCTATTAACTATGCGTATAGACGCATTAGGAGGTAAATGCCTATAATCGCCACGCTGGGCAAGCGGGTTGGCGATCGCAGTAATGTGTCTAGTATGATGACGCTGCTGCCCATCATCATTTTTTTTAATCAAATAATGGTCAGTGACACTTCAATCCCCTAGTCGACTCTTACGACACCCGCAGGAGGAGTTGGGGTGGTGACAAATGTATTCTTACTGCCGTCACCACACGGCCAAAAGTAGGTATGTAGGACCTGAATTATTATAATATAGGTAAGAAAAAACCAAATGTGTACTCACAGTCGTACAATGAAGGTGTCTTATTATTTTTATAAGAAAAAACACAATTTTGTTCTTATATTTCTAATATTTGACCTCAAAGTTGTTTTAGTAAAGTGTTTTAGTAAAGTGTTTTAGTAAAATAAATACGATTATTGCAAAAACTATCGTTATATTTATGGTAAAACATTAATATCTCTTTATGTGTCAACTTACCCAGGTACCTGTTTCAACTTACCTCGGTATTAGGAGGGTTGAAACAACCCGACTTGTTCTAAAATAACGATGTTTTTGCCACTTTCTAATGACTTTTTACTTTTCGAATTGACATTTATAATTAGATTATGAAATTCCCTTTCTAAAAACGATGGTTACGTCCTTATAGCTTGTATAACAAAGAAGTTATGCGTGCATAAGTAAAATTTGTGTCAACTCTCCTAGGTCTCCCCTAGTGTTCGCAACGTGCAGTCTAAAATGGGCTTAATCAGTAATCACGACAGTTACTACTTTCTGCACCCAATTTAAAATTGCATGTCATCGGATACATCGAAGCTCCTGACGTCTCTCAAACATCTCTGCAGGTCGCGAGTTCAAGTCGTGCCGGCGGCCAACAATTTCTATTTGATCTTTATACATTATCATTTTATCATAGCATCTGTATTTGAAGCGAATGCATCCTAGTGAGCTGTCAACCAATGGATGACAGCAGATTTATGCCCACTTTACAATTTCAAGATCGCATTATACCGGCTAGGGAGGGGACACGTCTGTCACTTCTGTCACTAGTGATGCGTTGTCCTATGCTAATACCGTATACTGTCACATTTAATTTGCTGCATAAATTGGAATGACAAAGCTTCCGGGTTGTTGTTTACTTGTTAGAATTTCAGTAGGTTGTATAACTGCTGCATAACAGTTTTGTAAAAGCCTTAACGTTAATGCCATTAATTTTCTTGGCAATCTTAAAAGGCAATTTTTAACAGGTTTCATAACTTTCACCGTAACAATGATAAAGGGAATGAAACCTTACGAATTCTGTTATTGGACAAGAAACAAAAAGTAACGATTCCACAATGCTTTGAAGCGACTAAATGGATTAGGCCAGTAAGAAACTGTCAAAATTGACAGACAAACGACAAATATTATTTGTTTTGGTTCTTTCTATGATTGGATTGGATGACTGACTCTTGGGAAACTGACATTAATTGATGCATTTACGAGTATGATCTCACATCACATCACATCATCAGCCTGTGATAGTCCACTGCTGGACGTAGGCCTCTCCTATTAACTATGCGTATAGACGCATTAGGAGGTAAATGCCCATAATCGCCACGCTGAGCAAGCGGATTGGCGAT
>JALPQI010026315.1:0-12525 GCA_025490895.1 Thaumatotibia leucotreta | reverse complement strand
TTATTTTATTCTTAAGGTTCTCTCACACTTACCATTTCATTTATTATGTATGAAAACAAAAAAATATATTTTTTATCGAATTTTCCAAAAGCCGATATACCAGACAACTTCTATTAATGGCCCAAGTAACCTGTCCAATTTATCGCAAATCGAAACGAACACCCTATACAACCCACCGTGAAGTCCCCCGCGGCCCACCGCTGCAGCTCCAGACGGCGGTACCCGGAGAGGGCCAGGTCGGTGCAGTCGTGCAGCAGACGGAACCACGCGGCGCCCGACACCAGGGACAACAGCCGCCGCAGCGGGTGCTGCAGGGGGAGCGAGGGGGGCAGGAGGGGGACAGCCAGTATACAACCCACCGTGAAGTCCCCCGCGGCCCACCGCTGCAGCTCCAGACGGCGGTACCCGGAGAGGGCCAGGTCGGTGCAGTCGTGCAGCAGACGGAACCACGCGGCGCCCGACACCAGGGACAACAGCCGCCGCAGCGGGTGCTGCAGGGGGAGCGAGGGGGGCAGGAGGGGGACAGCCAGTATACAACCCACCGTGAAGTCCCCCGCGGCCCACCGCTGCAGCTCCAGACGGCGGAACCCGGAGAGGGCCAGGTCGGTGCAGTCGTGCAGCAGACGGAACCACGCGGCGCCCGACACCAGGGACAACAGCCGCCGCAGCGGGTGCTGCAGGGGGAGCGAGGGGGGCAGGAGGGGGACAGCCAGTATACAACCCACCGTGAAGTCCCCCGCGGCCCACCGCTGCAGCTCCAGCCGGCGGTACCCGGAGAGGGCCAGGTCGGTGCAGTCGTGCAGCAGACGGAACCACGCGGCGCCCGACACCAGGGACAACAGCCGCCGCAGCGGGTGCTGCAGGGGGAGCGAGGGGGGCAGGAGGGGGACAGCCAGTATACAACCCACCGTGAAGTCCCCCGCGGCCCACCGCTGCAGCTCCAGACGGCGGTACCCGGAGAGGGCCAGGTCGGTGCAGTCGTGCAGCAGACGGAACCACGCGGCGCCCGACACCAGGGACAACAGCCGCCGCAGCGGGTGCTGCAGGCGGCGCGCGGGGGGCAGGAGGGGGACAGCCAGTATACAACCCACCGTGAAGTCCCCCGCGGCCCACCGCTGCAGCTCCAGACGGCGGTACCCGGAGAGGGCCAGGTCGGTGCAGTCGTGCAGCAGACGGAACCACGCGGCGCCCGACACCAGGGACAACAGCCGCCGCAGCGGGTGCTGCAGGGGGAGCGAGGGGGGCCACGAGGGGGGGAGGCGGAGGTAGCGACGCTCGTTGCTGGGACCGGCACGCTCCCAGGGTATGTCTGGAAGAGTGCGTTTTTAGAAAGGTCAATCACTTTTTTTATGTTGTTATTCTATCACATCACCCAGGGGACAACAGTGTGATAGTTTGCTAGGGGAAAGTGTCCTACATTGTCTACTATCATGATTAGTGGGTGACCCACCTTGGAAGGGCCCCATAACTGTCAAAAAATTCAAAGTTTTGTCAATTTTAATGCGATTAAACTGTGAATTTAAGGGTGACCCAGGAGAACGTAACCATAACAACGAGTGACATAAAAAAAGTAATTGACCCAGAAACAAAACTTCCCCTTATTCAATATTGAGGCCACGCAAAATAGGCACATTTAATGTCGAGTTGCGGAAAAAATGGCCAAAAAACAACCCCCTTATTCATAAACGCCTCCTAACTCGAGTTTAAATGTTTGAAAAACACAAACAAGGACGCCTTTGGCCCCTCTGGCGAATGATCTAAAAAAAACTTAGCAAGACAATAAATAATTTCCGATTCGGATGTCTATAATGGCCTGGCCACGACATCGACCAATGTCGTGGCCAGGCCATTATAAGCATATAAGGCCATTATAAACACTATAAGCAGGCCAGGCTAACACGACCAACGGCGAGCGAATTAAACAAAATCAAGACCGCTAAAAAAACATGCGACGAGAATTCGCTGTGGGCTAAATCGCGCGCGAATTTACTTGCGGCGGCGAGATTAAACGCACTGGCGGTGCGGAGCCATGCCACGACTCCGAGCGGCGCGAACGGTCTTAACGGTGGCACGTATCGGGCGGAATTTTAAAGATCAAAATATTTTGTTTTATTCGCTCCGCGATGTTGGACACAGAGGCGTTTATAAATGAAAGTTAGCAAATGCATCCAAATGTTGAAGTACAAAATCGAATGTATCTACAATCATTCGAGTGTACACATACAATTTTTGGGGGTTCCTATATTCATTAAACAAAGTACTGAATTCACCCAAGGTATACCGGCTTCTATTTACTTCGTGAACAACTTCTCTGCAATTTAAAATGTCTGCAATAAAATACGAGCTACTTTCGAGACTCTGAAGGGCCACTTCTGATAATGACATTTCGCGTCCTTTGATTAAACAACACTAGCGCTCGGCAACGAATGCGGCGTGAGCTGGAACTACACTGCGTCGAGAGTTACCGCCTACAGTTCGACGACGAGCTGTCCTACGTTAGCGAATACCGTTTTTCGCAGCGCTGTGCTCGACGTCGAAATGAAGGCTGTCTCGTCGTCGAGCTCGTTGATGAACGCAGCGTCGAATGTGTGAATAAGAGAATAGCATAGCTGAACCATCCCAAAACTTTACTGTCAGCGAAAAGATTAATTTTGAAATGAAATGAAATGAAAATAACATTTATTTATGACAAGCACGATGGACTATGGAAGCACATTTACAAATAAGTACACAACAACAGCTTGCCACAAAAGGGTCACAACTCAGCATGTTCTTCCGTTGTGACCCACCAGGTACATACACTAATCTAGGAACTGGAGTTCGAGGCCAAAGAATCTACGAAAATATTGCCACAACAATGAAATGGTCTTACAATAGTAAATCCTTATTTTCTAAAAACAGACGTTGAGATATGTTATTTATTGGTAATTTTAATTCTTTAATTTATAGAAACAATATTATTTACTTATTTTCACGTAAATATAAGATGTTTTAATAAAAACTTAATTATCCGCAATTATTAGTAACAAAGTTGGTATTGCGCTGGTATCACCTCAGGTGTTAATAACATTTGGTACAGCAATTTAACTACACATAAATTGAAAGGTAGGTATGGTTAAATTACTAAGCAGTATAAGTACTAAACTATACTATTACTAAGCAGTTTTAAGGGTTAAAATAATGGGAAAGAAATTTGGAAATGTAAAATGAAAGCATTTTTTACCTATTGTCTTAACAAATATGGCACGCTGTCGTATGTGTTCACTGGTAACTCAACTTCTTTTTAAAATAGGCTTTTTAAACGTTGGCTCTTATCATTTTAAGTTCTTTACAAGAAAATTTTGTCATATCAATGTTAGTTAAGAGAAAAGAAAAGTTTTTAGGTATTTACGTGTTTTTAAGAAAATCCTAGTTGTGACAGCCATATTAAACAAAAAGGCGTACAAACATTACACAAGTACCTATATAATGTTTTTATTAGGAATTATTTTAAATAAATTAATTAAATAACAAAATGGTTGTGGAAACCTGAAAATTTTATTTGACAATGACATAAGAGACTTTGACGGATTTGACAATAATGCATCTGTCGTAGTTTCGTTGGCCTCGAACTCCAATTACTAGATTAGCCGACAAGGCGACCACACTGACAAACAAGTGAACACAGATAATTTAATTAGATACATAATAGGCATGATAACTGGCAAGTCAAATCATCATCTTTTTATTTTCTCGCCCGCCCTGTATAAAATAAGAGAGACTTACCTTCTTGCCGCAGAGCTTCTAGCAGTTCCGAGTAGAAGTCAGCCTGCAGCAGCTGCCGCAGACACACCTCGGAGCGGCGCTCCATCTGCGTCTGAATGGCGGCTCGAGAGCGCGGCGTCATATAAGTCGGCTCTAGCATCGTTTGCATCACCACCTGTGCATGTACAACACAAGGTATTATTGCGGTTGTTCATCAACTTTAACCTACGAACAAATAAAACATGGAAGCCGCACGCCATATTAAATTGCCTTTCAAAAACGGTCCTGAATTTTAGTTGACAAGTGTCATCCCCTCTTCAATGCATCACGGCAAAGAATTTCAAAATCAACCTATAAAAACTAAAACCGCCATTTATAAATAGTTGTGATTGGTCCATCAAACTTTTGATTGGCTATATTCTATAAACATTTGTCAAAGATGTTGCGCCGAAATATGCGCGGTGTTAAAAAAAGCGCTATGTCCAGCCCCTCTTGGCACAATAGAACAATCGTTTTTGGGGGCATTTTTGAGCTGGTGTTAGATGTCCATATTATATATGGTCGCAGACTTTAACCTTTTTGACGCCGCGTCAAATACAAAAGCTGTCACTCACACGCCACGTCAACAAAATGTCAAAACTGAAATTGAATTTTACACACATCCGTGTAGGCCTATATTGCCCTGTGGACCACGACTTATATATCGGTCTTTGGCGTTGAACCTGCGGTGCCAATAAATAAGTCGTTGGCGTCCAAAAGGTTAATGTAGAATTTAAACACCATGAACCAAGGAATATTTGGGTATTTCTAATACATTGTTAGGTTAATATTCTCGTAGACTATTGTATTTCTAAATGCATACAACTATATACGTACTTAAATAGCCTGAACGAAATTTAATGGACTGTAACTTTTCTTCAAACGAATATCAAATTTTATAGGGGATAACTGTGCGTCAAGAATGGCGGCCAATCGACACGACAGAGTTATATGTGAGAAACTGGCAAAACCTTGAAACACGTTTAAAAGGGTACTGACCTGGGCTCGAAGAAGCAGGCTGCTCCTCGTTCAGATAGTCTAGGGCCTCGGAGACCAGCTCGTGCACTTACCAGACGTCCTAGGTTACCAGACCACTGAATATATCTAAGCTCGGGCGTCCCTTCTTTCGGTCTCAAGGGATTTACTTAATCACTAGCAATTTCACACGCGATAGTACTAAAACTTTATATTTAACGGCTGCCAAGTCGCACGCACAGCCTTCCTGCTCGACAGATTTTTTGACAAGCTCGACTACGAATGAATTGACACTTTTTCACAGAATCGCACACAGTGTTGCCACAGACGAAATATACTTTTTTTTTTTTTAATCTTAACATTTCCGCTCACCAAAATACGGGGTATTTTCCGAATTTGCAAGCTTCATAAGATATAACGAAACTTTTACTTAAAACTAAACTATAGTGTCACTCGGTTTGAACCTTGAGTAGTTAAGAAATTGAGATTCAAGCTGAGCGACCGAACTAATACTTGATTTAATGTTTAAGTGGCAAGGGGCACAGCTTTACAACTGGGCGTTTATATTCGCCAGTAGCTGTGCGTATAGTGGCGACACGACAAATCCCATCCTTACCGGGATGTAAACTAATGATACGGCCTAAGGCCCAATTAAGGGGACTGCATTGCTCATTCACAATGAGAGCGAGAGTCCCGACAGCTATGTTAGGTTGGTTATCGAACCATTTGTGGCGTACTTGTAGTGTATGCAAATATTCCAAGTGCCATTTACGCCAGAAATCCTGATGGATTTTTTGAATTAACTTCCACCTTTGAAGTGGCCCTATTTTCACGTCAAGTAAATTACTTTCAGGCAGTATGGTCAGCGCTTCTAGTGTGAGAAAATGGCCAGGTGTGAGAACTGAAAGGTCGTTGGGATCAGAGCTCATGGGAGATAAGGGTCTCGAATTCAGCATGGATTCGATCTGAGTCAAAACAGTGTACATTTCCTCAAAAGTGAGGCGTTGTAAGCCGATTACACGCGACAAATGTGTTTTGACAGATTTGACACCAGCTTCAGCTAGACCCGAAAAGTGGGGACTACCAGGAGGATTAAATACAAATTCAATTTGTTCCCTATGGGAGGCCTCAGCCATAAAGTCTTTAAGCATATTGCAAGCGCCTACGAAATTGCGCCCCTGATCCGATACGAGCCTCGAGCACCGACCACGACGAGCAATGAAACGTCGCAGCGCTGCCAAGTAAGCCTCCGATGTGAGCTCCGAAACGAGCTCTAAGTGCACTGCTTTAGTAGCAGTACAAACGAAAACGCAGATGTAAGCCTTGTACGACTTACTTCCTCTCGCCCTACCTAACGAGATAGTGAACGGTCCAGCAAAGTCAACCGCAGCGGACGAGAAAGGCTTCAACTGGTTAACACGAAACGATGGAAGGTCTCCCATGAGAGGGGGTGACGTGACCCGGGGACGTGCACGAAAGCACCTGAGGCATGATGAGATGACAGCATGAATCGCGCGCTTGGACGACAAAATCCAAAAGTCCTGAGCAATAAGGTTTTGCAGAGTTTGCAACCCCGGATGTGAAAACCTGCGATGATACTCTTCTATAATCAATGCCGTAAGCCGATGGTCACGAGGCAACAGCATGGGGTGTTTCCTCTCATAGTCGAGCGTGTGGTTGTGGGTCAACCGTCCGCCCACCCTCAGCAAACCCTCTTCGTCAACGAAAGGGCACAATTTACGAAGAGGTTTGTGAAGTGAGTTAGTCGAACCCTTATTGATGAGTCGGATTTCAGTCGAAAAGACATGTTCCTGAACATGTCTCACGAGAAACCGAATCACCGAGTTGGTTTCACACGCCGACAGGGTTTGTGAAGAGGCCTTCATTGTGGGATTCTTCAGATTATGAAGATAACGAAAACAATAGGCCAATATATTAACGATACGACGAAACGACGAGAATCTTGACAAAATATGCCCGATAAAATCGGAATTCAAGGTACTGAATAATGTGAGGACCTTTTCTTCTTCAAAAGCTACTCCGTCAGGTTGAGTGAGGGATTTAGGCCAATCCGTTTCAGGCCGCGACAACCATGCAGGTCCCGCCCACCATGAGGAACACTGGACCAATTCAGCAGGTAGCAAGCCACGGGAACCGTGGTCTGCTGGGTTGTCACCAGTGGAGACATGGTGCCAGCAGTCGGGAGAAATCTGCTCTTGAATCGCTGCAGTCCGGTTGGCGACAAATGTCTTCCATCGCGACGGACAAGAACGAATCCATGTCAAGGCCACTGTAGAGTCTGACCAGGCGTATACTTTAGCGTCGAAGTTGAAGTCTTTCAACGCATGAAAAAACGCTGCTACGAGATCCGACAACAATACTGCCGCCAGTAGTTCCAAGCGAGGAATGGACAAACGACGGAGTGGTGCGACCTTCGATTTTGCGCAACAAAGACGGACGATAATTTTTTCGTCACTGCAAACCATACGACAAAAGATGATTGCGCAATATCCTCGCTCTGACGCATCACAAAAGCCATGTATTTGAATGTCACTGGAAGTGACCATCCGACGGGGGATTGAAAGAGTGCTCAGAGACGACAGTTGAGATTTCAACTTGAGCCACTCTTCAGCGATACGCCCTGGGACATCTTCGTCCCAACCTAGGCCGGAGGACCACAAAAGTTGCATCAAATATTTCGCTAGGAAAACTACTGGCGAAAGGAGACCCAAAAGATCGAAGATGCGAGCAATCTCTGACAGGATTGAACGCTTAGTACAGCGGCCATCTGCATTCGAAGTTTTGAACGAAAAGGTGTCAGATTTAGGTAACCACAACAGTCCCAAAATCTTTAATGAGACGTCATGAGCGTCTTCGAAATTGCGGAATTGTTCAGAGTATAAGTCCGAATCAGTCAAATCCGCAAGGAATCCCTGAGCGTTGGAAGTCCATTTTCTTAGATGTAAGCCCGCAGACGACAAGATTTTTGATAAATCATCGCGTATCTGCACAGCACCCTCGACCGAGTCTGCGCCTGACACTATGTCATCGACGTAGGTATCCCTGTCAAGCACTGTGGCACCAAGAGGAGCAGTGTCGACAAACTCCTGCGCAAGCCTCGAAATACACCATAATGCCTGGTAGGGGGCGCATGAAACTCCATAGGTTACTGTGAGCAAACGGAAATCTTGAACAGGCTCCAGGGGAGACGGACGCCACAGGATGCGCTGATACTCGCAATCCTCCTTGTCCACGAGAAACTGGCGGTACATTTGTTTGATGTCCCCAGTGAACACGACATTATGCCAACGAAACCGGATCAGGAGATCAAAGATATTCTTCTGCAACTTCGGCCCTGGCAACAGAGTATCATTCAAGGATCTACCATGACTATCCTTGGCGCTGGCGTCGTATACAGTTCGAAGAGGAGTGGAAATTGAGTCCGGACGCAAAATACCCTGGTGTGGAATGTAATAAAAAGGGCCTACATTCGTAGGAGGGGGCGCCACTGCTTCCATATGACCACTCTCTAAATAATCCTTCATAAAGTTGACATATGCTGTCCGAAATTCAGGATTAATTTTAAACTTTCTTTCTAAGTTCAGAAGTCGCTTAAGCGCGATTTCACGAGAATTGAAAAACCTGGGACGATCCTGAAGGTCATCGAAAGTTAATGGAACGACCATTCGACCTTCAGGGTTTCGACAATATTTCGCACCCATAAGGTTTTCACACGACAAATTATTTTTCGACAAAGCAGATGCGTTCGGGTTGAGGACATTTTCTACTTCCCAAAACCGTTTAATGCTGTTATCCAACGACAACGAAGAGACGAGAAGACACTCCTTGGGAGTCACAAGAGAGTTGTCACGAAAACGACACGACAAATTATTATTTGGAATAACAGCTGGGTTGGAAATAACGACATTTTTCATGTCCCGAACCTGCACACTAGCGTCATCTATTGATGACAACGAAACGAGATGACAATTCTTGCCAGTAACGCAAGTATTGTTTCGAGAACGACAACGAGAAGAGTCAATGTCGATAGCACCTTCACCCATGATCAGCCAACCGAAAACGGTGTTCAGCGCCACAGGCTCATTTTCCTCACCTTTCACTAACCCAGGTTGCAGTGCTGACGACAGAAGACCGACATTGACTAGGATATCAATAGGCCCTGGCTTATAAAAGAAAGGATCGGCAAGATCAAGACCCTTTAAATGAGGCCAGGCCGATGTGTCAAATTCACCAGGAGGCATATCCGAGCAAATTTTAGGCAATACAAAAGCCTCAAACGAAAATTTGTGAAAGTTATTTCCATTTGTTGGAAATATTTCACAATCGACAGATCCCATTGGGGTTGTTGATGTACAACCAATACCGTTAACCGCTTCCTTATAGGTAGTTAAGAGTAAACCAAGTTTTTCTGCGGCTCGCTTTGTGATAAAATTACAAGCTGACGCGGAATCGAAAAGAACCCGAATAGGTACCAGCTGACCTGTGTTGTCCTTAATGTGGGCAATTGCAGTAGAGAACAATAGTTGACTACTATGGGTATGCACCGATAATGTTGTCAACTGTACATTTGACTTAGATGTTGAAGCAACTTCACCAACTTTTTCAAAATGGAGTAATGAGTTGTGCCGATAACTGCATTTATCACAGTGCACCTTTGATTTACATTGCTTCATACTATGGGATGGCTTAAGGCACACAATACAAAGTCTAAACTCTTTAACCTTCAAAAACCTATCATTTGGATTTAAATCTAAAAATCTAGGACATTTTCCTAACTCATGACCCACAATGGCACACATTGGACAGGTCAACACAGGTGCTGAAGGAACAATTAGCGAATGTTTACTTTTACTACTAGGTTTGTTACTGGGTGCATTTACCTTTTTAGCAATTAGAATAGTATTAGAATTTTCTAATGCTTGACTTCTCCGTTCGATAAATGATTGCAAGTCTTCAAATTTTGGAATATCCACATTCGAGTCTAGTTGCAGCTCAAACGCTTCACGAGTACCATTATCCAATTTAGACCACAACAAGTAGTAAAGCATAAAATTTCTATCAGGTAATTCAAATTTCTTTAGTATGTTAAGATTATCACTAAAAATCCTGAACACCCTATCTAAATCATATTTATTCTTAACGGGCTCACAATTGAGCATTTGTTCAAAGTACACCAACGCAATTTGCCTCTTTTTGTCAAAATGTTTATACAATGTTTGATAGGCATTGTTATAATTGTCATCAGACAGCGGAAATCCCTTTATAAGGTCATAAGCGCAACCTTCACAACTAGATATTAAGTAATGCAATTTCTCAACGTCTGGTATGTTACGTTTGTGAATTAAAGAGTCAAACAAGTCGCGAAACGCCACCCAATTCTCAAGCTTGCCATCAAAGGCCTTAATTTGTATTTTAGGTAGATGGGCCACATTCATTGGTGTATGTGATTCGACAGAATTTGACTCAACTTTTGGAAAATTTGCACCACTCAATCTTAGCCTACTTTTCACCGATTTTAAGCGATTTTCAAATTCTTTTGACACTTCATATTCTTCTATACGTTGCGCGGGTGTGAGCGGTCGTAAAATTCGGATTTGTGCGTTGTGGAAATCCTTTTCTATATCTTTGAAGTCTGACTCAGTATAACCGAACAAATCCGAACTTTCGATGTGCTCTAGACGCATGATACAATAATCCCGCTCCACACGGAAGGTGTCTACAGTACACGGCTCGAGTTCGCTATCGTTGTGTCCACCGCCCATCATTCAAAACGCCAAAAACTAAATGAAAAACAACTAAAACAATACGAATTAACTTGATAGGTAAGTAGATTTAACCTATAAAACGTCAGTCGACGATTTGACGTTTAAGTTACGACAGATAAGGTAATCTACGTTTCGTTACACGTTCTGAAAGATTGACAATTGGAAATTGAGATAAATTTTGTCTGTGGCAAGATGCGTTCCAATTCACCGAACAAACGAAAAAGTATGTGGGTTAAGCTATATCTACCGACAACGAAAAAAATATACGCTTACCCTTTACTTTGGTGAAAAAGAACTACTAATGAAATCTTAACCCGAAAAACGATTTTAACAAGAAAAATATCTATAGGAACTTTACAAAATCCTGTTCGAAGGAACAAAAATAAAATGAACGAAATTTAATGGACTGTAACTTTTCTTCAAACGAATATCAAATTTTATAGGGGATAACTGTGCGTCAAGAATGGCGGCCAATCGACACGACAGAGTTATATATATGTGAGAAACTGGCAAAACCTTGAAACACGTTTAAAAGGGTACTGACCTGGGCTCGAAGAAGCAGGCTGCTCCTCGTTCAGATAGTCTAGGGCCTCGGAGACCAGCTCGTGCACTTACCAGACGTCCTAGGTTACCTGACCACTGAATATATCGAAGCTCGGGCGTCCCGTCTTACGGTCTCAAGGGAATAAATTAATCACTAGCAATTTCACACGCGATAGTACTAAAACTTTATATTTAACGGCTGCCAAGTCGCACGCACAGCCTTCCTGCTCGACAGATTTTTTGACAAGCTCGACTACGAATGAATGAGGGTTTTTGATACTTTTTCTGCCGCTATGGGGAGGTGAGATGGCAGCACTGAGGCGACCATATAACGAACTGTCAAAATAAATACGCGCATTTAATTTTCAACATATTTATAGGTTTATTTATTCTGAAAACCATTACTTTAGTCATATTGTTACCTAAAATAAATGAATAAAATAGTTCCAAGTCAATTCTCATGAAATTAACAAAGTTATAGTAATTATTTTGAATACCAGTGACTTTGAGCGCCTGTTTTAGAGTTCAATCTTCAGTTCGACGACCATGTATTAGTCGTAATCCATTACAAAATCAATTCTCTTCCAAATAAAATAGAATTTCAATATTTTAGGCCCAGGTGCCTATGAATAGTATGAACCTGACAGCTGTCGAGACCAGGTGCGTACGAAGCGCCGCCCTGGTGGCAGAAAAATTATCGAAAACCCTCATTGACACTTTTTCACAGAATCGCACACAGTGTTGCCACAGACGAAATATACTTTTTTTTTTTTTAATCTTAACAAGCCAATATCGGAAATATGAATGAAATGCCCGTATTTGTACTTGAAAAGAAACGATAGACAATTGATTTTGTGTTTATGACCGGATTAATATGGTAACCAAAACAAATTGAGGAAGTTTGATGCACCATTTTGTAAAACGACAAAATGTTATCATAAATTTCCACTTAGGCACTGGTCTCACCGCGAACTACTAAGCTATGAACTATGGGCTATAAACACGAACAAAATATACGCACTCCCGTGTAAAAAAAAGAGACACGGCGATACTCGCTCGGCGGTGATAGCTGGGCGAGTATCGCCGTGCCTTGTATTCGCGCATTCGTTCATTCTTGGGCAGATGAAAACAGAATTTCACATAGCAAAATGTTCGTTCGTCAGCCCACGAACAAGTGAATGCTCAGAACAGAACACTAAGTGTTGCGGATTAAGAAAGGAAAACTTGGCGGGTTGGTTCACGAAGCCAGGGTCTGGGGTGGGGCAGTGACCAGGGTAAGTGGCCACACTTGGAGGGGACACGGCGCGGGATGCTCTGCGACCGGGTCACTTATTCATTAGCCTATTCTAGTCCACTGCTGGACGTAGGCCTAATTCTATAGGTAGTTCCACGAGAGTTGAAGTTACGCACACAACAATATGTCATGTAAACACAGGGG
>JALPQI010026313.1:0-14583 GCA_025490895.1 Thaumatotibia leucotreta | reverse complement strand
CAGCAAGAGCTCATTGAGTGCGAAGATCTATTTTGTTATTAGTACCTACGTCGTTATGAGTAGTAAGTAAAAAAAAGTGGCCATATAGCAATATATGATATAGATGTTATTGCAGGTCACTTAGTGCTGGTTTTTACATAAAAAGTGTCCCATTTTCATTTCATTTGAGTGGTTTTACTCGAAATTATAATGTGTTGATGAAGCACGGCAACATTGGCAACGAGAAAAATACTGGACATAGTTAAAACACCATATCATTGGCAACGGGAAAAATACTGGACATAGCAACAACTACATAAAACGTGGCGTAGTTGCCAACGGGAAAAATACTGGACATTCTACTTTGCAAGTAATAAACTCATTGATGAACTGTGTTAGAAGTTTCAAGTACACATAAATATGTACTTCAAGTATTTAGTTAAATAGATGTGCAAATTAAACAAAACCTTATCATACAAAATGACGAAAAAAAAAATTGTTAATGTTAGCCCGGGCGACGTGTCCTTTCCAATTGGGTATCTTGGCGGCGATTTATAACAAACTAGCGTTTCTGTTGGCTCGACACATTTTTTTTCAGAATAATAATCATTATGCAATACACTTACACTGCTTAGTTTTCGTTTCAGCGTTTTGGTTTCTCGTGTAGATTTTTGTGTTTTGGATGTCTAGTATTTTACCCGGTATCGAATTAAGGGTATATAAACAATAGCCCAAAATTATTTTTAAAATTATTAAAATTCAAATTACACATTTATTATTACATATTTATTACATTTTTATTAATAGTAAGTCAATTTATAATTCCCTTCCATTCGTTCGTTCGTTCACGCGTTCCGCCATTTTCACTACATCTTTCATTTGATCAACGGCCATGGCGGCAATCGCACAAGCTTCAAAAACATGGCACCCGCGTTTAACTAACGATTTAGTGAGCTAAAACAGCTAATCATTTTGCTCAAGACTATCAACGTGGATTCATCGAAACTACAAGGTATGTTCTTTATGTTTGTTTTAAGCCTATATTTTTTACTCGGCTATATAATGTTATACAATTACCCAACAAACAATAATTATTAAAAAGAAATGCCGTTAGACGAGAACTTATTTGGGTTTTCCCTTTTGTTATAGGACGAGGGCGTCAGAGTGAAGAGCTTGCAAATTCTCCTGTCGGGCAAGAAGAGGTACAAGGTTGATTTGATTGTATTTTTCGATTATTATACTCTACATATTCTTTGGTACTATAAAAACAGTGCTCTAGCAGAAAACTATTTAACATCTGTTTATATTTCGTACCGTTTAACTGTTTTATGCTGTCCGGCAAATCGTTGTATAGAACTATGCACATATTATACGCATTCTTTTTGTAAATCGTTAAGTGGCATCGAGGTTGATGTAAAAGGTTCTTGTATTGTGTTCTCTGGCTCATATAGAATTCTGACCTCATTTTAAATAAGTCTGGTCGGTTTTTTACTAGTTCACATGCTTTTTTTATATACATGCAAGGTAGCGGCAATATATTTGTCTTCTTGAAAAGCGGCTTGCAGCTATCGTCAAATCTAGCTTTCATTATTGCACGTATACAATTCTTTTGCAATTTGAAAGCTCTTTCAACATCAACTGAGTTTCCCCACAGAAGTAAACCGTAACTTAACACTGACGAGACAACGCCGTGGTAAGCTGTAACTGCAGCTTCAATGCTAACTGTATTTCTCAATTTTCTTAAGGCAAAAATAAATCTAGTTAATCTGCTGCAAACTGCATCAATATGATCTTTCCAGTTGAGATGCTGATCAATGTTTAACCCTAAAAATTTAATACTTTCACATTTTAAAACTGGAATATTGTTATAATCGATATTTAATTGAATTGGAAAACTATTATATGAATGGAATTGAATATAGAATGTCTTTGTCATATTAATATTTCGATTATTTTTACATGTCCAATTTTTTATGTCAGCCAGAGCATTATTAACTGTACTTTCATATGTATCAGGATTTTCAGCCTTAACTAGTAGAGTTGTATCATCTGCGAAAAGTATACATTTGTGAGGGATAGCTAGAGGGAGATCATTAATGTACACCAAAAATAAAAGAGGCCCTAGGATGCTCCCCTGAGGGACACCAGACTTAACTTCACGAAAATCTGAGCGGTATTTAACTTTAGTAAAACTCTTTTTTATCTTTTCTATTTTTAAAATTTCTGTGCATTGTTTTCTGTCTGACAAATAACTTTTAATCCAATTTTGCGCGACTCCTCGGATTCCGTAACGTTCAAGTTTGGCTAGTAGTCGACCATGATCAACGCAATCAAATGCCTTGCTTAAGTCGAGAAATATTGCCAAAATAGGTAATTTATTGTTGGTCATTCAACGCGGCAACGCGGCCGGTGTAATTAAGTTTTGGGCCTGATACGGTTCGGGATGATTTCTGCTAAGTCCTATTGTAATATCATGTAGATAATATGACGAAGCTTGTTGCGGATCCCATCATTGATGTGTATTCAAATAATTATAAAAAAACATGAACATATATTAGTGATCTCCAAAAAATGCAGGAATTTGCCTCTTCTATGACCGTTCGTAGAATTATTTAAAAAGGTTTTATTCGGGCTAAAGCGGTTCGAGTCCTATTGGAAAACTATACACCTCTGATTAATTCAATTTGTGCGCTATTAACAAATACACCAACGTACTATGCTAATCACGATTATACAATAATATAGAAAAAAAATCGGCTAGTTCGGCGTCTACGCTCCAATCAATTAAAACTCTGGATGTACAGTATGCCTACTTTCCACTTCATCATGTATAATTAACAAGAGCATCTACAGAGTGCCTATTTTCTTAATGTAGTTGAGCATTCTTCTGATTTAGGCAGGTACAATCGAGCACAAAGTGACTTTCTTATGTACAATGATAATACCTACTAGTAAGGTGAAAATGTGGATACGTCTCTCTGTAGTCAACTATGGGTAAAAATGATAATGAACCAAATGATTACTTGCATGTCCACCAATTATTACATTTATCGTGTCTCAGAGCAAGTACTTACAAACAAAAAAACTGGCCAAGTGCGAGTCCGACTCGCGCGCGAAGGGTTCCATATCATTATCAATTTGTCATTAAAAATACAGTTAAATCAACCACCTCAAAAACTATAGATAATTTAATCAAACCAAAAATCGTTGATAGAGTTTGTTAATATGCATAGAATATTTTTGTTTAGTATCTTATACCACGTAGTTTAAAAAATAGAGGGGGGACACATTCTTCAGACTTTGAGAGCTGATATCTCGAAAACGGTTCGCTGAAATAATAATGTGCAATATAAATCTGTATATCATTTTCAAAGACCTTCCTATTAATACCCCACACGATTATATATTCTATCCCTATAAATTTTTATCCCTCAGTTACATGTATGGAAGGCCCCAACCCCAATTATTTTTTTTACAATATAGATCATAATTCAGTAGTGGTACATGCAACACATAATCCTTACCAAATTTCAATTCTGCAGCATTTATAGTTTCTGAGTAAATCGGCCGTGACAGAAGGATATGACGAATCTATAAGGGTTCCGTTTTCCATTTTGGCTACGGAACCTTAAAAATCAACACATTGAAAAAAAAAACTTGTTAGGAAATTGAAATTCTGATTTACGGTAAATCTAATAATTAAATCTAATAATTGATGAACATGGAAGCGATCATTAGTTTACATTCGGAAATACGAAGAATGGCGAGTAACATTAAGATAATAGAAGCACTGTACGGCAGTTATCCCCTATAATATGTTAGCGCCAGCGCGTTATTAATCATATCGATGGGAACGGGCAAGTGTTGTAATTTATGTTGCAAGTTTATGCTACGTTGCAAGTAGCTAATGACTCTGAGCACGTAAGTGACTCGATTGATAGGTTGCAGATAAGGTTGAGGTGGTGGTATTTGAAAGTTAATAGATGGAGAAATGTCTGATAAAGATAATTCTTTGTATATTTATCAATAAATAAATATCTTGGCATATCTTTCACATATCGACATAGTCCCACGGTAAGCTCAAATAATGCTTGTGATGTGGGTACAAAGCAATGATATACATAAAATATATAATAGATTGATACATATAAATATTTAAATATATACATAGCCACAACTTTTAAATAATACATACACAAATAATATCTTTGCCGGGATGAGGAAGACTAGTTTACCATTAGTAATTGAAATTGTTCAATAAAATGCTCCACTTAGACCGTGGGTTGTCTGGCCGGCGACGCCATCGACGATGTTCGAATGTTTTGTTCCCGAATGTTTAAGGGTGGTTTCTCTGACACGTCGTCGGTTGGGTCAAACTTAAAATCATGATACGAGTCTTTCCGGTGGACATTTTAAAAGTTAAGGGCTATGAGAGTTCATTTTCTTATTAAACCCTTATGGTCATTTAAATATTGGCCACAGGAAAGAGGGGCTCTACAGTTCAGCTGAACGCGCACTTTTTCTTTCCTGTGGTCGATAGTTAACAGCCTGTGGACCATACAAAGCATGGTATCATACAAAGCAATGGAAAAGGAGGACGTCTTAATGAAGATTAGGCTTTCATAAGAAAATTAAGCTTTATAAGCCTTAACTTTGATTGTCCACCGGAACTTAATTATGATATATTATTTGTATTTGTAGATAAGCTTAGTTTATAGAAATAATGTATTATTTAATGATATTTTTCAAACACACTCTTGTATTGTTTCTGAATAAATAAATCAATCAATCAAGACTCCGAACATGGGTTTGCGTTTGACCCGGTTACCCGCTGCCGGCGACGGGCACGCGTCGGTCGCCGGTCGCCGGCCAGAAAACCCACGGCCTAAGACACTCGTAGCGCTACGCCGCGGCGGCTGCTACGTCGCGCCGTAGCTAAGACACGCGTTTCGACTGTGCACCAAATTTGAAGATCAAACGAACTTACCAAGTGAAGTTCGATCGAAATTATGTGAACAGCTTCATTCGACGCGATTTATAGTTAACATATTGTAGCTCCCCCCAAGCATCAGCCTTGCACGGATTTTTAGAGTCTTAGACTGGCAACAAAAAAAAAAAAAAAGAAAAATGTCAACTCCCACCATGCCCACTCACCCGGTGACGGTTGGACACGCCATTTTTACTTCATTTGTTCACAGCATTATGATTTCATTTCACATTTTAAATGTGGGTAGGGCAGAATAACTGTACTCATTACAAATTTACTATAAGAGGGTGGGTTGTAATAAATCGCGTCGAATGAAGCTGTTCACATAATTTCGATCGAACTTCACTTGGTAAGTTCGTTTGATCTTCAATTATGTTTTACAGCTTCATTCTTTGCGATTTATAGTTAACATATTGTAGGATGTTCAGAGATATCAATGTGAAATGAAATGAAACGAGAATGATCCAAAGGATTGAGTAAGTAATACCATTAATCATTTTGAATTTCGTTTATTGTTTTACAATTGTAACATAGTGTATAATCATAATATATTCCAGCATAAATCATAATAAATTGTATTAATTTAATACATAAATGTTACGTATCTAACAAATAGACTCCAATTATTATCTGTATCTTAAAGTTATAGCTAATCAGGGTAAGTATTCTTATTTATTTATGATAATAATTATTTTTATTTTTTACAGGTCTTCGGCGGCTAAAAGGATTGAACGCGCAAACTGATTACAATCGGTGATTATCTCCTTATGATAATATTTGGCGAATACACATGAGGAATCAGTCCATCCTGCAGTCTTACGAATAAGATCAAGACTTACACCCATCTTGTTGGCTGTGCTAGTGGCAGAGTGACGAGTGCTGTGTGCAGTGAATATTGAGGTGTCTATCCCACTACCGCGCAGTGATGTTTTAATCCAAGAACTTAAGGTTTGAGAAGTTACTTTTCTGTGCGGTTTTTTATAGCTAATAAATAAAGCTTGGTTATTTGAAAGACGGAGTGTTTTTGTTTTATTTATATATGACCTAAGACATGGAAGCCTTATGAGTGGCTGGAGCGACGAGGGTCGTGATGTTTTTATTAAAGATGGTATTTTTATAATTATTTCATTTTCAGTCTGCATGTTTACGTTATTCAATTGAATAAGTGCAAAAGTTTGTACCCTATGTGCTGAACACAAAGCCAACAAGGTAAGAGTTTTCTTTGAAAGTGTTTCCAAACTAAGATCATCATTAGGCCATTTCTGGCCTAGGTAGTTTAAAACTGTAGTTAGATTCCATGTTAAATTATATTTAGGTAATGTTGGTCTTAATTTGAAAACACCTTTCATAAACCTTTTGATTCTATCATCATTTAAAGTGCATCCTAACAATAATGAAACGGCAGATTTATAGCTGTTAATTGTTCCATACTTTGCACCCTTGTCGTAAATATGAGTTAGAAAATCAATAATAGTTGGTATTGATATTTTCATATAATCATGGCCCTGAATTTCACAATAATCAATGTAT
Organism: Thaumatotibia leucotreta; assembly: GCA_025490895.1. Classification (NCBI taxonomy): domain Eukaryota; kingdom Metazoa; phylum Arthropoda; class Insecta; order Lepidoptera; family Tortricidae; genus Thaumatotibia; species Thaumatotibia leucotreta. The sequence goes on along the minus strand of JALPQI010026313.1, from coordinate 8,087 downwards.
GCTTTAATACATGGGCCATATTGCTTGTACGTATTATCAGATAATGAGGCTAGCATTATTTCAACTGATCTAGCGGATAATGATTTTTTTAATAGCGAGTCCCTGATAATTTTGCGGCAATCAAAGACAGGGTCCTGTGCAAGTTGTGCGTCGATCTGAAAGGAGACGTTAGCAAATCAGCACTTGGCTTAAAATAAATTGGTTCTTGCACTAATAACTTAGAAAATAATGGGAACCATGGCTGGGTGGGCCAATTAGGAACAACAAGTATACCCTCTGATTTATCATGAATAATTTTCTGTATGACTTTTAAAATTAAAGAAAAAGGTGGGAAGGCGTAAAAATATATATTTTTCCAGGGAATTGTGAAAGCATCGACTGTCCATGCGTCAGGATAATTTTTCCAAGTAACGTATTTGTGACATTTAGCGTTACAGCGACTTGCAAATAGATCAACTTCAGGCAAACCAAAAGTTTGTTTTATTTGTTTAAATGCGTTATTACTTAATTCCCACTCAGCGTCAGAGAATCTAGTACGAGATAACTTGTCAGCTTCATAGTTTTCCTTTGTGTTAATATATGATGCAAATATTATAATTTTACGCCTTTCACACCACTGCCAGATATCCCGAGTGATACGATTTAAGTGGGAGAATTGAACGCTGCCCATTCTGTTTATACAAGCTATGGCGGTAACATTGTCTATTCTTAAAAGAATTTCGCAATTATGTAATTAATTTGCAAACGTTTTTAAAGCCAAAAAAGCTGCATTTAATTCTAGTTCATTGATATGTAGCAAACGTTCACTCTCTTTCCAGTAACCGTGTGCCTTTTTATGATTACTGTAAGCACCCCAGCCAGACTTTGATGCATCCGAAAATATTTCAGTTTGGAATTGATTAAATCTAAATGGAGAGCACCCATAATTAATATTTTTAATCCACCAATAAAAATCATCCTTCAATTCAGGTGGAATCGTTATTGAAGCTTCGTAACTAGAGTTTTTCATTAAACAAAGATATTTATGACGTTCAAAAAGTTTAGTATACATCCAGGAAAATTGTATAGCAGGGCAGGCAGATATCAACAGTCCAATTAACCGAGCGAATTCTCTTAATTTACATTTATTAGTGTTAACGAATGTTAAAAGTTCCTTTTTTATTTTATTTCTTTTTGAATCGGGTAGCGTTAGAATCATTTTTTGAGAGTCAAAAACAAATCCTAAAAATTTACATTTTGTATTTGGAATCAGGGAACTTTTTTCGCTATTAACAATAAATCCTAGGTATTCTAATAAGGATGGAATAACATTCGTCGTAAGACTTGCCAACACATAATACATCATACATGACAGATAGTTGTGAAATCTTAAATATTCGACTATAGGCTTTGACATTTTTGTAAACACATACGGAGAGGTGCAAAGTCCGAAAGGGAGTGAATTGAACTGATATAAAACGTCATTAAATATAAAACGTAAATATTTCCTATGTGGCTCGTAAATCGGAATTAAAAGATACGCATCTTTAATGTCTACAGAAGCCATAAAACATTCCTGAGTAATTAATTTTGAAGCGGTTCTGTAGTCTTCCATTTTAAAATGTCGGGTATCTATAAACTTATTGAAACATTTTAAATTTAATATGAATCTTTTTTCACCGTTGGGTTTAGGTACCAAAAATATACTTGAAATAAATTCGTCGGGATCATGTTCACACTTAGAAATTGCATTAATTTTCACAAGTTTTAATATAGTTCTTTTATAATCCGATTCTTCTGAGCTGGTCTTGGAATAAACGGCAGGACAGCCCTGGTTCCATTCTAGAACTGTAGGGTCAGAGGTAATCTCCGCCCATCTTTGAGTAAAGTTGCGTAGCCTGCCTGCATATCGTACCTCATGTTCAGCTACTTCTTGTAGCTCCGGTACCCTCGATAACTGCGGCGCGGCGGCGGCGAGGTCTGGCGATGCCGAGCGCTGGCGCTCGAGCGGTCTGGGCGCGGCGGCGGTCGGTACGAGTACTGCCCTGCATCTGACTTGCTCTGCGTTCTTTGATGCAGGGGTTTGAAGTTTAAATTGTTTTTCTGCGACCTTTTATTAAGTGTAAAATTATTTTTATTAAATCGGTTATTTACAACTTTTGGTGTATTTTTTAGTGTATCCCCAGACTTTTGAATGGTCTGAGCTGCCTTTAATTTGTCTGATACATTATCCCCGAAAAGGAAAGTGTCCCTGACTGTATTAGTGAGCGTATCTTTAAGATGAGTATTAATAGACGAAACTACAAAGTATCGACGAATCATTGTTTCTAAATAGTGACTATCGCACAGAATGCGGCAAGCATCACTGACCGATTTCAGTATTTTTTGCGAAGATGAGTCCTGTTTAAGTAGCAAATCTAAAGCCTGTGCGAGAGCAGACAAAGCAATTCCTATCTGCTTCTGTTTTTGCATTATGCCATGATCTCTTTTTACTAGGTTATCTGTTAATGCCGCCTTGGCCTCAGGATTAAGAGTAGGAGCAAGTAGCAGGTCACAGTTGCTGGGCACGAGGTACTCTTGAAGGAGTTTTTGCTTAACCTCTTTTTGTAAGCCTTTCAATAAAATGTCATTCCACCTACTCGCCACGTCCTTATGGATGCTATCGCCTAAAGCTAATTCTGGCTTTGGCGCATCGCCTAACATAAGTAAGACGTTTTCGTCGAGTTCCTGGTCATCGGAGAATGCCGAAAGTACCTGGGCCTGAACTTCCGGTTCATCTGGAGCGGAGGATGGGCCTGGACGCGGAGATGGCAGTGGCGGTGGCGGTGGCGATGGCGATGGTAGTGGCGGTGGCAGAGGCGGTGACGGCTGCGGCGATGACATCGAACGAGGTGGCATTGCGGCACGGGGTGGCGACTCTGGGTGGCCACATTGTAGCGAGTCTCGCTTCTCGCGAGGCCGATAATCGACCATGTAGTCTGAAAAGAACCATAAGTTCTATATTTTGGCCAGCAGAGCATCGGAATCGAGCCCAGGAGGATTAACGTGACAGTAAGAGCCCGTAATTAGCAAATACGCGTCACAATCCTTGAATTGTTACAAAAGTAAGGTGTGAAGGTAAGTGCCCGCAATTAGCAAAAACGCATCACTTTTTCCATTAAATTCGCCAATTTATGAAGAAATACAGCTGAGATGTTTAACTCACCATCTACTTCGCTTGAATCTGAAGAAGATATAACTCTTGAACGGATACGTGTTCGCCGTCGTAGATCTGATTTTAATTTCTTGATCTTTCTTCTTATTTCTTCCTCTTCACTTTTCCCCTTCCCCATGTTGAGAGTGTATTTATTGTACGTGCGAAGGCTTGAGCACGGAGAAGAATAATGAAGTAAAAATGGCGTGTCCAACCGTCACCGGGTGAGTGGGCATGGTGGGAGTTGACATTTTTCTTTTTTTTTTTTTTTGTTGCCAGTCTAAGACTCTAAAAATCCGTGCAAGGCTGATGCTTGGGGGGAGCTACAATATGTTAACTATAAATCGCAAAGAATGAAGCTGTAAAACATAAATGTTTAGTAGAAATTGTAATGCATGTCGAAAACGTGTTGTAACTGGGTTGTGGTTAGAAGAAAAAATACAAATACATGATTTGCATATGTTTGTAGTGTAAGGAAGTTGACTATCTGTGTTTACGATTTTATCAAAGAATAATGCCCGCCTTCCACTGCGAGCCGAACGTTCTTATTAACCGCTCAGTTTCACGTTCATCGCTCGCTAAGGACTAGTATTCAGTTGACGGCTGCGAGTCACAGCAGCAGTGAAAGTTAAACGGAGCCATTAATGAGTCCGCTCCGCTCGCAGTGAAAAGCCGGCTTAAGGAAAAAAGAAAAGCAATGAAAAAATATAAACTGTCCTATTCGTAACTTTAAAAGATATAAATAAATGGCTATTCTGATTCTGATACAGTTACGCCATTTTCCGCTTTGTAAGCGAAACTGCTTTCGTAAAGGCATGGCGATAACGGGTCCTGATTACCGCTCAATAAATTAAGTTTTTTAAAAGATAATAATGGAAAATTTATATGAAAACGCATTCATATAAATTTACCATTATTTCATCGACATTAGCACAATTCACGTTACATCTAAAAACAAAAACTAAACAAGTAAAACACCCCAAGACAACCCGAAACAAACTACACTATAATTTAAGGCGATGTTTGTTTGAAGTGGACACCAAAAGCCTGGACATAAATCGTGGGCAGAGCCCGGGGCACCCACAAATCATGGTCTGAGGAACTGCCCTTACCACATATTTGCGATGACAGTACTTAGTTGAGTAACTACGCCATAAGTTTTTCGCAATTCTACTACAATTAAAAAAATGGTCACGAAAATGAAAAATGTTAGTGTCAGCAATTCAATCTACGTGGATTCTCATTCAATAATTGAACAATAATATATCGTCCTATTACTGCAAATAGCAGCTATGTGCATACATAGCCAATATGTAGTATATATGTTCTTCCATAATGAATCTAATTATCATGATAATCAAATTGATTCTGGTAAAACCTGATTTGTACAGATAGCAGATATTTGCAGTAATAGGACGATATGTAATATTTAAACTGGATGTTTTACTAAGCAATATCTAGCAACATCTTAGCATCTCAGCATAACAGTTAGTTATAATTAGAAACATATAATAATAATAATAGAAACGGCATATTATAGCGTAAAATGGGTTGTCTTGGTAGAAATTTGAGCCCCGATAAAAGTTTACCTGCATGTAAAATTTCCCACCATTTCGCGGCTTTATTTACTTTCGGCATTGCTCCAATTTTTTTTTATGAAGCTACCAAAATCGGTCTTCCAATATACGTTTCACCGTATATTTCATTCAGCAGTTGGGATCAATATCCTAAATAGCTATCCAATGATAACTAGTAACGTATACTCAGATGGGAGAGAAATGTTCTGTAGAGGTGTTATTCGTGATTCGTTTACAAACAATATATTAATTGAGTTTTTTTTTAATGCATGTCACATTCACTATCTATTTATATTGCTTTAAAAACATATGGTTAAGTTTCTCACCAAAAAAAATTCTTTTCAAGGCCAGTGTTAACCATTTTTTTTTTCATTTAAACCGTCAAAATTCTTATTTTCATAAAATTTAATGCGACGTACCTAAAAAGTAAACTATTATTTTAATTAGACGGCGACTAGTCAGACACATGGTAAGGGACAGGGGTATCTTGTGCTCACTTTGAATGTAGGTGATTAATTCTGGTAAGTAAATTGCACGTGTTGCTTTGCGGCATCTTGGATTTAACATGGTAACTATAAATATGGCTTTACTAAGTTTGGGTTTGACATGTGTAATCAGTTATAATTTACAAACTATATAGGGTGAAATTCAAAATGTGAATAATATACGTAGATATATTGTATATATAAATTATCGTCTTAACATCCTTCACTATTATTTTAAAAGGTAAGATAACGTACCAGGAATATGTTACAATAATAAAACAATTATCCCATTTTAATTAGGGAGGTATAGTCGAGTTCATAAATATATGAGCAAATTATTTATTACCTAAACATTTTGATTTGTGTTTTTATTTTTCCCCAGTAGTCACACTACTTAAACAGAACACAAAATGACGTACAAAATGGTCAAAGGCGTCTAGCCTTGTAAGGGATTACTTATACCCCGGAAAATTTACTGGTGGTTGCTAAGACCGAGTGGCCGAGCGGTGCAGGCATCAGCCGCGAAAGCTGAGCACGCGGGTTCGATTTCCACCACGGACGTTGGTGATTTTGGTCGTTTTTTCTTTGGTATGACATCCAATAAGTATTTATAATTCGTTCTCCTCATCCATCCAATAAGTATTTATACTTTATTCGCATTAGTTCCGTAAGTATTACTTACTCGTATACCATTCGTCAGTTGAAAGTAAGAAAAATGAAAACAAACTTGCATTATTTCATAATCACGCGCTTAATACCTCCTTACCTAATCACCAACTTAATACCTTAAACCTAAAGTTCACAAACATGTTTTTGTGAAAATTATTGATATTTATTAGTATTAACGTAAAAATATATCTGCGAACGTGTTTCATGTTATGTGTCAAAGACGTCAAATGCCATAGAAAGTCAGCCATATTTGCTTACCTTTCTTTTACTTTCAACTGAAGAATCGTAAATGTACAACCAGCAAGATTTATGGTGTCAAATAAGACTCCAGAGGCCGCTGATCCGGCACCCGTCCGGTGGGCCGGCAAGCATTACCCTGCCCCTGCTCTTATGCCTTTGATTTGTGAATACCGCTCGCGGCTGTCGGTACTTCAGTTAAATACGTCTCTTTTGTTTAGATGACAACCGTGTTACAAAGCGATCGTTACGAATATATGCTTCACAAAACATCAATATAGTGAGTCACAATTTGTGACTAATATTGAGACATAATTTAACGGTTAAGGGTGTTTCTATGCGATTTTTTTACGCGTTTTTATTGTTCATTACTATCACCACTTTATTTTCCGATTTATAAAAGCAAACGAGACTATTATGCCAGAATAGCTGACAAACATGCGTCTGCTACAAGATAACCAAAAATGACTCCACTATTTTATAGGTATACGCAGTTCGTCAATAATTTGGGAATGGTAATGACTTGATTGAAGCGACAGAATAATCGCATAGAACTATCCTTAAACTTACGTGTACTTAGTCACTACGCTCGACATGTCGTACGTGCCGCGCTCGGCGCGAACTCGGTCTCCATTATCAAGATAATGGAGACTAGGCTCTCCGAAACATGTCGCGCATAGTGACTAAATACAAATTTAATTATATGTATAGTTATTACGTCTCACGAAAGCTTAAATATAAATATTGAGACACATCGTTAGGTTTAACCAAAAATAATAAGCCGGGGATCAGATCCCGTTTTTGTCTTCATTTAAAAGAACGGTTCTAATTTTGTTTCTTTTTCGTTCTTCGGTATGTAAATTCTTTGTTAATGGAGTGATTCAAAAATACGATTTAGTTCATCATCATCATCATCATCATCATCATCATCAGCCCATAGTCGTCCACTGCTGGACATAGGCCTTCCTCAATTCGCGCCACCATACTCAGTCCTCAGCTCTCAGCATCCAACCACTTCCCGCCACTTTCTTTAGATCGTCGGTCCATCTGGCGGGAGGGCGGCCCACGATTACCCCACGATTTAGTTAATTACACAAAATATTGAGTTACACAAAATATTGATTTGATGAAAAATAACTGTTAAAGAAGCCGGACTCAAAATTCTTGGACGTAAGCAGAAATGCATACGGAAAAAGTGGTGGAACGAAGAATGTGCGCGGGTGGTAGCAGAAAAGCGATATTACAAAGTACTTTCCGAGCAAAGTGACCGATGGAAAGACCAGCACAAACAGCTAAACGTATTATCAGAAAAGAGAAGAGAGCACACTTAGATAACATAGTCAAAAATATAGAGATGCTACTTAAGGCAAACGACTCAAGGAATTTTTTTCAAGAGGTACGGTCATTTAAAAAAGGTTATAAACCGTCTACTCAAATTCTCGTCGATGACAGTGGTAACTTAATTACCTCTATCCCTGAAATTAAGACTGAGTGGCGCACCTACTTTAAATATTTGTTAAACTGCCCCCCTATCGAGCAACGAACTTTTACCACTTCAGTTATCGGTGACCAACACGTAGAAGCTCCCACGTTCGAAGAGGTTCGGTTTGCTATTATGAGGCTGAAGAATAACAGGGCTCCGGGTATTGACGAGTTGCCTTCCGAAGTATGGAAGTACGGCGGCGGGGCGGTCCAGTCCAAAATGTATGAGTTGCTCCTGAAAATATGGGCTCTGGAAAAGCAACCTACGGAGTGGAATGTGGGTGTCATTTGCCCGGTTCACAAAAAAGGCTGCAGAAAGAAGTGCTCAAATTATCGAGGAATCGCTCTACTTCCTACTGCATATAAGATTTTGTCATACGTACTGCTGCAGAGGTTAGAACCATATGCGGAAAGAATCCTAAGCGATTATCAGTGTGGGTTTCGCAGAAATCGCAGTACGATTGA
>JALPQI010026311.1:0-14285 GCA_025490895.1 Thaumatotibia leucotreta | reverse complement strand
GTAACCCAAGGATACCCGTTTCGTGACGCGAGCCGGGTTCAATGATAATTTCTTAGAAATTAAAGTCTATAAAATCAACAATGATTCGCAGAGCTCTCTGCAAATCATTGTTTGATATAGCATTCACAACTATCTTAGGTAAAATACTAAAGATCGTACAAATTCTCCTATGTTTCATAAATACAATATTCGTCATGAACATTTAGGAGATGAAACATTTATATGAATATTTAGTGAGACTCATCATATGCAATATGCATTTACATCAAGATACATTTTCATCACAATATAATATCTTGAAAGCAATGAAATTATGAAATACGACTTGAAGTACATATGAATTATAATGAAAAATGCTCTAAAAAGAATAGAAAATACCCGTCACTCTTCATATTTCTTCCATTCTCTCACGAAAGTGCTCTTGGGCATGATGTATGCTCTAATATTATAAATTGTTTAATATTAGATGCTCAGAGAATTCAGATGTAAAAGTTATTTTAATAACAAAATTGAAGTTCATGTCACTTAATTGTTGGTCCTTTAGGATCAACAGCACTTGTCGAGGGACGTTAATTAGCTTTTGGCAGAAATATACCTTTAATATCTAAGTTTGTAATGTCTGAGCCTTTAAGATATCAAACATTCATGTCAAAGGGCTTTTACCAACCTGGGAGTTCAAGGTCTCCATATTCGACCGTTCGTAGGCGTATACGCTATTATACATACTTGTTATAATAGGCATGAGTACACATAAATCAAAGGCGCGTTTGGTAAATGACGAATATTAGCCACGGCATACCATTTCCGTGAGTCGTTTAAGACCGGAGTATGTAATCGCGGCAATACGTAAAGCCAACATGGGCGCCGACAAGACACATGGCTCGTCAAGGCTTCGCTTTATTTCGTCCATTATAGTAATGAAGCGTAGACCCGTCCTGTGAAATATGGCGCAATTATTTTTTCCGCGCGCAGACGAGGGACATAATTTCACTAAAAGTTGGAGCTGCAACGCTGATGCGACGAAAGTTTGCGAAATGACGGCTTTAAATTCTGCAGTTTGGGTAAAATAAAACGGACGTGTTGTGTGCAGATGCGGCGCGGAAAGATTTTGCTGTGACACTGTTTTTAAATGGTCACATATCTGAGCATTGTATGGATGAACCCAAGGTTATCGGGGTGTTATAAATAAAACCTACTTATCTCTTCGCTTGTATTTATTCATTTCTGTTAGTTCATACGAATCACGAAAATTCAGTTTATTTTAAACAAAAACCTCTAAATTTATAAAGACTACAATCTTAAAAGGAAACAACAAATCTAAATCAAAGACAGATAAATATTGTCACAAAAACAACAAAGACAGGAAAGATGACTCGCCAGGACGCTAAATAAATTTTCCTTCTTTATTTGACAGAACTTACACTCCTTTAATAAATTGTGAAGTGTCCCACTTGAAGGCGTTATTCATCGCGTGACACCGCGACCTGGGCTGAATGCCGCATGACTTGCCAAATGCCCTGAGCTTGCCCATTGCCATACCGTGATTCCGTTCATAATACTACACTTACATAGCTAATCAATGTTCTACAAAACTTGTTGAGGCTTTTACTTTTACTTAATCAATTTGAATTTAGAATATTGCGCACAAAAATAATAACATTACGAGTATGGAACCCCATAACTATGTATCCGATTTCTTGCAGCCCAGTCTTTCCTGGATCTAGCTAAAGAATTGTAATATGTGCACAGTTGAAATTTATATAGCATACAGTCCCTTGTACTTTAAGAAATACATGTGTGTCTTTTACACTTAGTTCAAATACTTATTATGTTATCTGCGACACGTGCATTACTTAAAAATGCGGGTAAAAAGTATTTTGTAATCATTGAGCAAAATGAGAAATTTCTTCAAAAATTTCACGCCTAACTTGAATTTATCAAACGCTTGCACAAAATAATTTCAAGAAACTAAAAACGGATTCATCATTGTCAGAGCCGTCTGATCAAGCGAAAAGTTTTAAACAGAACTTCATTTTAATCAGTCCAGCAGACAATAGGACTATTTCAGTGCATCCAGATTAATGAACTGACGGGCGACCCGAGCTGCGGGCTGATTGGAGATTGAGAATAAAATTATTCTCGTGGCTTTGTTGGCGAATATTATTAGTCTATGATAGTTACATTTAATAAAGTCTATTCAAATTTTAAAAAGCGGGCGTCAGTGTTGAAACAAGAAGCTCACTTCAATCACATTTCACTAAAATACACTTTACCTGTGACTGAAATAATTGAATGAATCCTGCTGTGAAGCAAGTACATTTTTCTGTTCTACTTAGCCAAAGCTTACTTTCTTTTGTATTTTTATAAAAGTTCGAGTCAAAAAACAGAAATAATTAACTAATTTATCCAGCAAAAAAATTCGCAAAGTGGCAAACAAAAGTCAAAATTTTTAACAAAAGCGTTGCCAGTCATTGAATCTGCAGCCACATCTCCATGCGGCATTGTTCGCTATTCAAACACGCCGTTCCTAAATCACGCGTCATTCATGAAGCTGGACATATCCATTTACGATGTCGCAGTTCGAATCTAAAAATATGGGCTTAGTTCCTAAAGTGGCCCTAGCCACTAACTAAATATTCGCTATTTCATTTCGACTGCACATATTCCTGAAATGAATAGGTACCTAAAATTCTAAGTGGAAACTGTTTTGGCTTATAAGGTATCTCTGTTTATTTACCTTAATGTATTGTTATGTGCTATATGTTTCTCAAATAAATGAATTAAATTAAATTGTATTATGGCAACCATTTACTGGAACAAGAAGAGTTTGAAAAATCATGTAAGAGAACTATGCAGATATTGCTTTTTGAAAGCCTATTTAGTGTCTCACTGTTGGGCAAGAAACTTCTTTTTCCTCCGCTAATAGGCCCCACCGAGTGTGGGTATTTCGTATAGCCGGACGAAATGGCCGCGTATGTAGACAGTTTCCATAAATTCATTGATCAAAAATAAGCTTTCGATTATTTCTGCTTCTTGATTCACGTTACATTACCCTCAACCAACATAATCAATATAAGTGTCATAATAGAATTTGATACGCAGAACAACAGGGAAAGCTACGAAGAGCGACAATCGATGGCGTGTCACCTGTCACGCGGCATTCTTACATTACTTATGTATTTGAAGTCGGGTCGCTTAGGGAGCTATTTTAGCGCTATTGTTCAGTTTCTGGATATCCCTTTTGAGAATCTTGAGATGTACGACTAGCACGTTAGGTGAGGTTAGTAATAAAAAAAATTTAAGGATGATATTGTTAAATGTACTATTTATTTTTATGTCATTTCCTAAAAGACTAATGCCTTGGCGTTTCTGTTTTTCGCGAACCTTTCAACGAAGTCGAAAAGTTACCTATTGTTTTCGTATAATGTTCGCTAACAATATTTCTTCATGCCTGTCTACAAGCAGTTTTGAAACTGTTAATATCTGTTTAAATTTACATTAAACAATACAATATAAATTCTTAGTCAGAAATCCTGATTGCTGTTTAAACTTGAGAAAATGAGTTTATCCAGCAAAGTTCCGAACAACAAGTTAAGAAGATGGAACTATTCGTTCGTGACAGTTTCCATTTTAAACTTAATGAGTTGGCATTCAGCAGCAAACTTTAGGGCGCCGCGAATAAATTCATATTACCTGTCGCCGCGCGAGTGCGTTATTAATTTTTACGACACCATAAAAACATTAAATCGGAATTTATACGTTTACGAGGAAAAATTACGCGGTTGTAGAATATGCTTTTTAAAGCGCTCGACGAATGTGTCGCCCTCGAGTGACGGGCGGACGTCCGCTACCGCAAATAGATGCTTTGATGTCGGCAACAGTCAATAACGGACTTTAAACTATTCGCTTCAGAGTCGGTGTCTGGTTGAGGGTATCAGAGCTGGCGACCGGAATCTCAAATATAAAGGATTCTGCAACCTGATTCTTTTCCTTATTTGAGATTGGGCGCCGGATCGATGTTAATGAGATCCGCAGGGATAATGAAGTGAGGCTGTTGATTAATTAAACTGTACAAGCGCGGCCTAGATGCTTAGGGTTCGGGATTGTTTGTAATACTCAAAGGAGCACTGAATAATTTAATTTAACTCAAGGTGAGTTGGAAGTAATGCCTCGTTTTCGGCTGTGCGGTTTTATGCTTTGAACTTTGCTTTAGGCGCTTTGTTAGGCTTAAATTGGGCGGGAACTTACTTTAAAGTTGATAATAACTTGTACATTTAGTGAGTTAATGATTCGGTCTGACAGTGTTGTGTTCATAATAATTTGAATCTCTTTTATGTTTACTTGCCTTTTTTTTCATTATTTTTCCTTCATCTCTATTTTTAGCATTTCGTTTCTCTTTTGCTTTTACTTTATTCTGTTGTTTGACTCATAATTGTCACCGCATTTTTACTAGATGTATTTTTCCGTGATTCTATAAGTAATAAGCGATATATTTTTTCAATGAACAATGAAAAAGTAAGGTTTCATTTGTGTTCATCGTTCAACGACTTTTACAACTTTAAAATCACCAGCGCGATCCATTACGTTTATTTTAAAAGCAACACTAAATAACGAAGTACTTGCAAATGCAATGAACACTAACAGCAACACTTTTCCCTTCTCGTACTCCGAACTTAGGAGCCCCGCCTCGGCACACCTCTCTGCTCTACCCACTAACTCAGCAGCTCCACTTGAAACAACCAAAACGTCGTACAAGTCCTTCGCAATCAATGCTCTTACGACCTTCTGGATCCGAAACGTGGCGTCCGGTTACTAAACTACCGTAATTACTTCCACCAATAGTTGCGTCTTTGCTAACAAAAAATAGTTGGGAAAGATTAATGCCCGAACAAAGTTGGAAGTGCGAGTAAATAACCCTTGCTAACACTGGGTGCTGAAGTTTTACTACCGGTATATGGACGAAAGTATACCTTCAAGATGTTGTTTGAATGCTTGATTATTAGGTTCGTGACCTCGGTATACTAAACAAACTTGAATGCCAGGTATACTTAATACTGTCTGAAGTGTCTGAATCGAGTGCTTGAATATAAACCGTAGTTTGTTTTATTGCCTAAAACGGTCTGTGATTTCTTTGTTTTTCAATGGTGTTTTTTGCCTTCGGTGTACTATGAGAATGAGTCTCAATGTTATAATTTTGTAAAATAATATTGTTATTAAAATGATTTGATTACTGTGTGATTAAATACTGATTTAATGACGTATGAAAAGATGTGTATTAATGTTTTCAACTTAAATTAAACCATGACAAATTAATCGCGTAAACTTACGTTTAATTTTATCTTGACGTTGCGAGCCTGACGTTACGCCCGTAGTCGCAGGCAGACATCTTTCTTTGTTTGTTGATATCTAATCCGTTTGTGATAATCATGAAAGTTCAAATCACTAAAATATGACAAATTAAATGGATAACAGGCTTGAAAAGATGTATGAAGAAGTAACACAATCCCGGCAATACTTTTGTGTTGATTGTATTTTTGATGTTCGATTATCAAGTTAGCTGAGGTATATAATTTATGTACGAATACCATAAGTGAAAAAAAATTGAATTTTATTCGATTGCCTGCAGAATTATCTCTCGAATTCATTAATTACATGTCATTCTGAGACGACTTTCTTCATCATTCATCATAAAATATTAGAAAGTTATGTTTTAAAACATATTTCGTAATGGAACTGAAAAGCATTAAGAATACGAACAACTACTCGAATGAAACGAGAAAAAATAAATGATAAAAGATGCTAATGGTTTCCAAAGTAAGTTATTTTCCAACTAAAATGTCGCTCATCGTTTAAGTATTCAGGCACAGGCTCCTAGAATGAAGTTTAAGAGTATTTTAGTCCATTCTTTGTAGGTCAACGAAAAAACGCCTTCAAATTATCCAGAAAACAGACATCAAGATGCTAAACATTAAATTCTCATTTTCTACCACAAAATACGTTTATCCATGAACATTAGCTAAAATTTTTTGCCACAAAATTACTTCAAAAATTCTGCTCACTCGAAAAACCCGCTATATGCGAAAGAGAATACTTATTTTAAATTCCGTTTCATTGTTTCTGGCTGGCAGGACGCCAGGGGTGACGTCACGAGATAACGCCATCTGGCGAGGTGTGTGGCCAAGATTGCGAACTTAAGTGAGTTAAGTGATGGCTTCCTTAAGCCGCGGGGAGTCAGTGTTGCCGCAGACACGGGAGCGGACCGCAACGGTGGTTGCTTTTTGTTTATGGTGTATTTTAATTAAATAAATAGTCTGAGAAATGTAGGCAACAATTACTGATGATGGTAAACTTAACTAAATAGTTGTTAGAATATTCTGGTTCGTCATGCCCGAACTGTAAGGATAAAATTAAATGTAAGTTTAAGCGTTTTAAACCCGTTTGTCGTTAAAATATTCTGGTAAGGAACAAGACAGGAATAAAAATCCGTGATAAAAATATTTTTTTTTAAAGAAAGTAACAAACATACTGGAAATTTGTGGAATGACTATTGACAATTTCGTACTCTGATTTAGCCAATAAACAAAGAAATGTGTAAAAAAAATTTCGACTATTTCTTCTTCATTGGACTAAGATCCTGAATGTACTTTGTAACGAATCGCCATTTTTTGAAGCACTGTATAACAAAAACTATAAAAAACTAGAATATTTGGTCTGCTTTTGTGATGACTACAATTGTTCAAATATGACTAAAATACAGTATTTTCGTATTGTTGAAGGAGGCTTTTAATTGTCAAAGACTATCATATGAATTTAGTTACTCAAGTCAAGTTACGATTGAAGTCCCAAATCCCCTATTACAGAACGCTGTCAACTGTAATTTAGCTTTCTTGAAAATTAAAGCGAAACTTTATACACGCCACAGATCGACGTTCCTCCCAACGCTAGTAGAATATCAAATATATTTACTGCCTACAAACATTTCAAAGTTTTTGGCACGAAACCACAGCAGTAGAGATATTGTGCAAGAGACGGCCAAGAAAGCGCTAAGTAAGTTAAATTGTGTCTTTTGAGTTCTAACGAGGGAGAGACGTCATCATTACCACGGGCTTGTACTAACATTTGGAAGCTGTCAGTTCGTGTCACATTTAAAGAGGATGTAGCAACGGCAGGACTTTGGAATTTCATTTTAAACCAGTCCGTTATAATAATATTATCCCTCTTTGACTCTTTAGAAGGTTTAAATTAACATTTATCTGTATCCTCTTCACAATTTATTTTTACTGTCTCTCTACAACGTTTCTATAGTCGGCATAAAATGACTTGGAAATTTCGAAGTGATTTTCAAAAAGTGCAACTTTACAGAATTGCTTACAAAATGGTTCTTCATGGATGCAGCATAATCCAATAATTATGATAGACACACAATTATGTGTTATGATCACAGTATGAAAATCATTTCCAAGACTTGCGTTAAGCTTTTTCATAACAACAAACTGTAATATTTTACCACAGAACGTAATTCTTTTATATCCATCCTTGTTAGTATTTGAGCCTGCATAAAATACAATGTCTCAAACTTTTAATTTCCAAACGAATGTCGTAACTTCGCCCCTTGTGTCGCAGCGGCTCTTAAATAATTCAAGTCTCAAGTCATCTCCGGAATTAAGCTGGTGCTACCGCAAAAATCGAAATTTCGAAGGAACTGTCTTCATACTAAAAATCATATTTCACGTGGGTTATTTATGGTTTTTAATGTCATATTTAATATAAATGAGTTTCACGCGAGTTTTCTGTTCAAAACTGTCTCCGTCTCTCTAATTGTTCCTTCATTTGAGTGACAGAGGAAGCTTTGAATTTTCGTCGTTTGTGGTAGGCTTGTTCTTACTCGAGTGAAACAGTGGAATGAGACGAGACATTGACGATAACTAACTCGGAGACATTGTACTTACATGGTTAACCCCTTAATGTGGATTTAGACTAAACGAGCGAATACTCATTCTATCCCCCACTCTACGAAATCAACGAATTTCGACGAATTACGTTTTGTGTAGCGAACGAATTTCGAAGAGCGGGGATAGAATGAGCGAATGCTCGTTTGGTGTAAATCCACCTTTAGTAGGTTAAAGGAGATTTTTCCACATACGATATTCAAATCTCAGGCATTGTATGGAGAATAGCAGATTATTTTGCGCCCAAATCAAATTAAAAAAAAGTCAAATTTGCCGCCATATGAACAGTGAATTGGAAATCACAGTATAAAATATTTATCAATAGTATTAATAGGTAGGTACAGGCAACCAATTAAAACCTTATGCCATTCAGGCACGACATCAGAGTGACGTTAGGAATCAGTCTGTAAGAGATTTCTTACTATATAATTATTATTTTGATATGGTTCTACAGTAGCCTAGTTCCAATTGGTTAAGTCTACCTTTACTTTATACTATACTATATGTATATGTCGTAAGAAATTTTGGCTTAAGCCCAATTCAATAGATCAATAACTTGCACTGCATGCAATTCCATTACCTGCATTAAGGTAGTTGATTGATTGAGTAAATTAATAATTGCATACCAGAAGAATAAATGCAATGGAAATTGCACGGAAGTTAAGTCCATAAAGATCATAAAAACACAACCAGAGTACTTCAGACTTTAGTTTACCGTTTCTACAAATGGGTTGCTACAGAAACTGTCTCGAAACTAGTTTCCCTTCATCGTTGGAAGTGTTAACTAGTCTTATATTCGCTTCACTTTCCTGATTGCTTAGATCTTCCCAAAATTCTGTTACGTAAGCCTGTATCGTAAAGACTCAGGATTTAGTGGTGGGAATAAAAGTGTCGTCGTAAAGTAAAAACATTGGACAGTACTAGAAATGGTTACATCTTGCGACAGTCAAACTACGAGTTACGACTTAAGGCAGTTTTACGACATTACATATTCTGGGTATACTGCATAAATGCTTAATATAAATTAGGTGTATTTTTTCCTCAATTACTACTTGTTGTATGGTGATGGTAGTGAGAATATATTTGTTACCATCCCAACTCTTCCCGTGGATGTCGCAGTTGTCTATGGGATTTGAAGTGTCACTGTCTATTTGAGATTGATGATGGCCAGCAGCATCATCAATCATCATATTATAGTGGACATACTACCGCTTGCCTAGAGTGGCGATTATGGGCATGTCCTTTTTAAGGCAGCCTTCAGGTAATAGGAGAGGAGTTTGTCCAACAGTGGACTGATTATAGGCTGATGATGTGACTAACTCGTAATGGTACACGGTAGTGGTGCAACGCGTGGTAATGAGTTAATTAGAAAAAGTCATTGAAACTTTTTCACTGTAAAAGGAAATAAGGTGTTTTCAACTTAGTTGCCGATATTTTAGGGTATGCGTGTCCACATAATAACGAACAACTTTCTCTATGGGACTCATATCGAAATCTTGAAAAAAACGCCTTTCTATGCCATGCGGGCCCACGCTGATCAACTTTTTATGGAGTGTTTTTTTTTCGTGATTTCGATATGAGCCCCAAAAGGAAATTTGTTCGTTATCATGAGCGCATGCAAACCTTATTAAGCGGTCGGCAACTAATTTGATAACACCTTATGTAATGTCCGAATCTATCAAATTAGGATTAAAATATGGGAACAAAAAATCTGTACCTTTTAAGCCTAAGTGTACCTTTAAATATTAATTGTAATAAACTTTCTAAGACCACTTAGTTACACGTGAATAAGCATGAACGATCTGACCGCATCCTTTGAAAAAGATCCGAAGAAATAATACTTTGGAAGTTGAAGGTCTTCGCAAATACTTGCCATAAGAGAATAAGGATAAGACAGTGTAAACATTCCCAGGCTTTCCGCTTTTTACGCATTTTTAATGGCAGCAGCGGATTTGCGAGGCTAAGCGTCTTAGCGGGCACTCTGCTTTATCAAAATACGTTTATTATAATTAGGTATAGTCATTATAACAAAGGATAAGACAGCTTTTATTCTGTTATATAATTCAAAGATTTTGTCAGCCTCCGTAGCCTAGTTGGTAATGAACCTGCCTACGAAGCTGGTGGTTTTGGGTTCGAATCCCGGCGGGGCATTATTTGTGTATTTATTTATCACAAATATTTGTTCCTTGGTTGTGGCTGTATATTTACTTAAGTATCTACAAGTGGACTAGGTCGATTTGTGTATTTTGTGTAACATGTCCCGTGATGTTTATTTATTTATTCAGAGTTTATATCAAGGAAAACAACTTGGATATCTGATTTGATGCTGATCGTCGATTTATAATAGTCAAAACTGTACTGTATTGTACTGTGTAAGACCTTCATACGTTTACAGTTCTGCAATTACCAGTTTATTCTCCCCGCGTCGTAAAATGAAATGAATAGCTACTAAATCCAGCTAAGTGTTAAAGTTTCCCTTAAGAACGGCAACTATCGGAAGCACGTTCATAAAACTTCTATTTTTAAAGATTTCTCCAGCTCACCTCAGTCATTAGTATAAATAGATGTGTCGGTTTGTCGGGTAAGTAATGTGTCGCGTCGCGTCGCTATTACTGTCGCCGTCACCCACGACGGTGCGACGCCTCATTTGTAGCTGATTATGTCGATTGTTCCGCTTTGAAGACTTTGTTTTATTCTCATCACTTGAATTTTATAACGTGTAACTATCCTGTTCTTTTTTTAGTCTGTCATCGGTGCTTATTTTGGCAGCAGCTGTTTGTTTCTTTATTTTATTTGTTCGCTTAACAAAGAAATATACCTATATAGCTTTGGTAGCTGTCCCTACTTGTGTTGTGTTTTTTTTTATTTTAAGTTTGCTGTTCCAACGATGAATGTTTATTGTTTTAACTTTACATATTGTTTTTGTTCTTAGTGCATCTTCGAATCTATATACATTAATTTAAATTGCAAATGAAATAATACATTAATTTATTGTGTAACAAATAATAGTTTTTTTTCTCATAGTTCAGCTTATACGTATCTTATATAGTGACAGATTATCGTAAGCGTAACCGTACCGTTTAGGAACGAAAATCCCGTCAAATAGATAAATACGAGTTGATATGGCTTAACTTTGTTTTGAATAAAAATCATTTCTGTTTGGTTCAAGGATCACCAAATGATACGCTTTATAGACCGACCTCGGCTGTCAGATTGTCTCGCTAGAGACATCTGTCGGTTTGATTGTCTGACCCTCGTCACAGCGACACGCGAAAATATTGCTTCGTATGGATGCCCGATCTATAACTGTTCAGTTTCAGTACAACTGAAATTCAACCTTCACTTACAACCATCAATATTATCTAGGCACACATTTATTATCTTTGAGCAGTTACGTGTATAATGTTAAATGTAACTAATAGAAAAATAGCGACAACAGTAACTAATGTAACCAAACAAATGCATTTATAATCGAAAGTAATAGCAAATGACAAAATAGAAAGTATAGGAAATAAGTAAAGCAATATTAAGAAAACCAAAAAACCTGATTTAATGAATCGCTAAATCGGATTGACTTTTACGTTGCAAAGTAAACAAAATGTAAATTAACTGTTAAAGTACATGTCTAGACACTGATGATGATTGTGACCTCATTCTTACATTTCAGAAAATATCAAAGAAACATTGGTACGGTAGTAACTGAATTATACTTGTAAAAGAGCTCTGAAGGTCTTTTAATATAATCGCAAAATTTTGTTTGTTGTTCCTTTCTCAAAGCAGTGGATCAATATAATTTTGCATAGAGAGTGTTTATGTAGAGGCATAAGCTACGTCCCCAAAAACATATACCCGAGGGATATGCAAAGCGCCGCGCAAAATCTAGTAAATGTTAATATCATGCGTTTTACCGCTCCTTCATGTAACAAGGCAACAACGTTAAACGGAGTGTAAGCAGGCTCAAGTGTTGTGGGTACATCACGAGGGCTCTCATCTCGGCCACGAGCTTTGAATTTAACATCAGCCAGTTCGGACTTGCAATATTCAGACCCGCGATCTTTATGATTTGTTGACAGAACGCCACAGAACAAACTTGGCCCCAGAGTGGCTCCCTGGGGCACAAGTTAGTCTCGATTTTCGCCCGCTGTCTATCTCTCTGAGCATAATAAAACACACTTCGCAAGTAATAAAGGTTGAAGAAATGTCTGCGAAAAATACACTTGCCTATTGAACTAGGGTTTTTTCTTCTTTATTTGATCTTTTTTAATAGTAAAATACATTATAACTATTTCCTGCCAGCTTCTTTTCTGCTTAATTCATCTGTCATTTCTTTTACTTATGATGTAAAAAATAAGTTAAAGGCGAGAATGTTGTCAACCTGAAGTCCTTCAGACAGACAATATTCTCTGCTGCTGAACAAAGGCTTTCCTCAATTATTACTGATTGAAGTAGGTACTTATTTTAGGTAGGTACATAACCATTGATATTGTTATAAAGTTGATTAAACCTACACTCCACTTTCATAGTAAAAGCTTGTAAGAAAACCCAGAAATTACTATAGTTTGTATCAAAATGTAAATTATTCAGCAAACTTCGCAGTTCAGAACTGTAAGGAATACACAAACTACTTATACAGCCAACAAAGGCAACAAACAACGTTAACACTAACATCTTTATAAAATCCGACACGTCTACAGCGCAATTACAGTGCTATACGTCTTCCTTCGATTTCCGATTGTTATATAATCCTGTCTAATGAGAACTCTATTACTAACGGAATAAGAGTGAGAATATACAATTGCTGACGCTGCAATTGCACGTTCCGTTTAACATTTCCTGGAATTCTCCGTTGTTTACTTTGAATTTTCTCATCAGCTACTTAAGCAGTCAAAGGCAGAGAGTACGAGTAAGAATGTAGAACACAAGCTTTCTTTAGTAAATTCTGGTTTTGAGCGGGAGTATGTTTTGAAGTTTCTGTTTAAGATATAGCTTGTAGACGGTATAATTGGTCGGTTTTTTATTTTGTTGAAGTGTTTTTCTCCTAAAATTGAAAAAAAGGCACGGGATCACCCACTGAGTTACGTTATTTCCATATTATTTTCGTAACTCAGTAGAAAAAGTTAAGAGATAAAAAAATACAATATCGTAAAAAAATACGCGTACCTATGCATTTTTTGTGTGTTTTCGGTATCGGTATTCATTATCATGAAGCGGATGCCGAAATCCGGTTAAATAAAATACTTATCAGAATTTTTGCAATCCCAATAGTACTAACAACGTTTCTGAGTAATTAAAATCTACAAATTATGAAATTGACTTAGCAATTTAGTTGAAGTAGTGCCGTTTGTCAAAGTTAAACAATTTGATTAAAAATTATTCAGCAATTCTTTAATTTTAGTTTACTGTCTTCGAAAACTTTAGTTACAAAATGAATTTCACTTGTGTATTAATTTATACTATTCAATATATTAAAGCGCGTATTAATTTATACGCGCTATATTGATTGAACGAGAACGATGATTCAAATAAAAATATTGAGGATGTATTTACGATATTTTTTGTCGTATACGAAAATTGGATTTTGTATACAAAAGCACCTAACGGAAAAACATTACACAAAGGTACAACATTGCCAAAAGCATTTCACGGAAAGTTGTGAATAGCTTTCGAACGGGCAAAGTTCGCAGTATGAATGAATACAACAGTACGAGTAAAATGATCCAGGGGTGAATCTGCAAGCGTAGAGACGTATTCTGAGTTGAAATTATGATATTGACTCAATTAAATATTATTTTCTCTTTACTTTTATCTAAGAAATTGCAGTGTCAATGAATATTCGTAAATGAAATATTGCTGATAGACAGCAGCAGAATCATAATGTAGTGCAATCACCAACTGGCTTACCCAGCGTGGCGATTATAGGCGTTTAGCCCCTAATGCGTCCATACACATAGTAAATAGGAGAATCCCTTGTCCAGCAGTGCTCTATGTCCAGCATAGGATTGATAGAGGCTGATGATGTGTGTTTGAAAAATATTGTGTTCTCTTTACAGTTACGAGTAAGATGAATGTTAAAATATTTATAAGAGTCCCATGTTGCATAATGAACAGTACAAAATATTTCTATGTCAATTTTGGTTAACATATGACATACCTCAATAAAATAGTAGTTAGTAGGTATTATTGCAGGTACATAAAAAGAATTAAGCACGAAACACGTTTCATGCTCAAAATCAAATCCTAAACATCCTAAAAGAAAACAGTACATAGTTAAAAAGCATGTCATGAATAATGCGATCCAGCGCAAATCTAGAACAATACGCTCGTCCTAAAAAGGTA
>JALPQI010026310.1:0-11665 GCA_025490895.1 Thaumatotibia leucotreta | reverse complement strand
AATTCGTTCTTTTTAAGTCCCTTTTAGGTCTTTTTAAGGGACAAAGGCTAGAAAAATGTGTGTAACTCACCAATCTCGTTGATAGCCAAGCTGTAGGTAGCCCCACAATGAACAGAGCGGACCCCACGGGCGGCAGTGTCGAAGTACTTGATGAGTCGTGGCACGGACTCGTCTTTCTGTTCCGCGTGCCCGAGACGGCCGAAGCCGCCGAAGCCCCAGCTGAAGGCGCGCTTCTTTGAGTCTATTGCCACCTGAAATTGTGACATATATTTACGACTTTTCCTTTTTTAGGAAATAGGCATGATGACTGGCAAGTCAAATCAGCACCTTTTTTTGAACTGTAAAAACGATCACCACTATGGAATTTTATATGAAATACTCAAAAGTGAAATCACGTTTGAGTATTGCCAAATAACCTACTCTTTTAAGTTCTTTTCAGTTTATTAAATAGAAGATCCGTACAAAAATTACTGCAATCTACATCTTAGTAATCATTTCTTCGTGTATTATGTCGTGCATAATGTTAAATAATTTATTTTAACTACAGTCATCATCCCTATTCAATTAACTTGTTTAAAAAAACCTTAATTGCAGTCAGGTTTATAGTGACAATTATGCTCGGGTTTGGTGTTACTTTTACAAACTATGAGCTATATTATATTATACCCTGGAGTCAAATAGTTTGTATTCTATATAGTGGACGTAGTGTCAGACAGCCAGACAACATGCCCACAGGAGAAGTCCACGATGTCCACTTCCTTGGTTCGTCACCGTTAAGTGGTACGCCAGTAATGGACGTTTTTACTGACGTACAGCCAGACATACCCTGTGGTTGACCCCGCAGGAGAAGTCCACGATGTCCACTTCCTTGGTTCGTCATCGTCTCGTGGTACGACAGTAAAGGCCGTTTTTACTGACGGACAGCCAGACATACCCTGTGGTTGACAGTAAAGGCCGTTTTTACTGACGGACAGCCAGACATACCCTGTGGTTGATCCCGCAGGAGAAGTCCACGATGTCCACTTCCTTGGTTCGTCATCGTCTCGTGGTACGACAGTAAAGGCCGTTTTTACTGACGGACAGCCAGACATACCCTGTGGTTGACAGTAAAGGCCGTTTTTACTGACGTACAGCCAGACATACCCTGTGGTTGATCCCGCAGGAGAAGTCCACGATGTCCACTTCCTTGGTTCGTCATCGTCTCGTGGTACGACAGTAAAGGCCGTTTTTACTGACGGACAGCCAGACATACCCTGTGGTTGACAGTAAAGGCCGTTTTTACTGACGGACAGCCAGACATACCCTGTGGTTGATCCCGCAGGAGAAGTCCACGATGTCCACTTCCTTGGTTCGTCACCGTTAAGTGGTACGACAGTAATGGACGTTTTTACTGACGGACAGCCAGACATACCCTGTGGTTGACCCCGCAGGAGAAGTCCACGATGTCCACTTCCTAGTTTTCGTCACCGTCTCGTGGTACGATAGTAGGACGTCGTTACTGAAGGACAGCCAGACATACCCTGTGGTTGGCCCCGCAGGAGAAGTCCACGATGTCCACTTCCTAGTTTCGTCACCGTCTCGTGGTACGATAGTAGACGTCGTTACTGAAGGACAGCCAGACATACCCTGTGGTTGGCCCCGCAGGAGAAGTCCACGATGTCCACTTCCTAGTTTCGTCACCGTTTCGTGATACGACAGTAGACGTCGTTACTGAAGGACAGCCAGACATACCGTGTGGTTGTTCCCGCAGGAGAAGTCCACGATGCCCACATCCTAGTTTCGTGACCGTCTCGTGGTACGACAGTAGTGGACGTTTATACTGACGGACAGCTAGACATACCGTGTGGTTGTTCCCGCAGGAGAAGTCCACGATGTCCACGTCTTTAACGGGCGCGACATGTCCGTCCTTGCTGCGCTGGAAGAAAAGGGCGATGTGCTTCGGGACCGTCTCGAAGTGGTACGACATTAGTGGACATCGTGTTACTGACAGACAGCCAGACAACATACCCACAGGAGAAGTCCACGATGTCCACTTCCTAGTTTCGTCACCGTTTCGTGATACGACAGTAGTGGATGTCGTTACTGACGGACAGCCAGACAACATACCCACAGGAGAAGTCCACTTCCTTGGTTCGACACCGTCTCCTCGTACGACAGTAGTGGACGTCGATACTGACAGACAGCCAGACATACCGTGTGGTTGTTCCCGCAGGAGAAGTCCACGATGTCCACGTCTTTAACGGGCGCGACATGTCCGTCCTTGCTGCGCTGGAAGAAAAGGGCGATGTGCTTCGGGACCGTCTCGAAGTGGTACGACATTAGTGGACATCGTGTTACTGACAGACAGCCAGACAACATACCCACAGGAGAAGTCCACGATGTCCACTTCCTAGTTTCGTCACCGTTTCGTGATACGACAGTAGTGGATGTCGTTACTGACGGACAGCCAGACAACATACCCACAGGAGAAGTCCACTTCCTTGGTTCGACACCGTCTCGTGGTACGACAGTAGTGGACGTCGTTACTGACGGACAGCCAGACAACATACCCACAGGAGAAGTCCACTTCCTTGGTTCGACACCGTCTCGTGGTACGACAGTAGTGGACGTCGTTACTGACGGACAGCCAGACAACATACCCACAGGAGAAGTCCACTTCCTTGGTTCGACACCGTCTCCTCGTACGACAGTAGTGGACGTCGATACTGACAGACAGCCAGACATACCGTGTGGTTGTTCCCGCAGGAGAAGTCCACGATGTCCACGTCTTTAACGGGCGCGACATGTCCGTCCTTGCTGCGCTGGAAGAAAAGGGCGATGTGCTTCGGGACCGTCTCGAAGTGGTACGACATTAGTGGACATCGTGTTACTGACAGACAGCCAGACAACATACCCACAGGAGAAGTCCACGATGTCCACTTCCTAGTTTCGTCACCGTTTCGTGATACGACAGTAGTGGATGTCGTTACTGACGGACAGCCAGACAACATACCCACAGGAGAAGTCCACTTCCTTGGTTCGACACCGTCTCGTGGTACGACAGTAGTGGACGTCGTTACTGACGGACAGCCAGACAACATACCCACAGGAGAAGTCCACTTCCTTGGTTCGACACCGTCTCGTGGTACGACAGTAGTGGACGTCGTTACTGACGGACAGCCAGACAACATACCCACAGGAGAAGTCCACTTCCTTGGTTCGACACCGTCTCGTGGTACGACAGTAGTGGACGTCGTTACTGACGGACAGCCAGACAACATACCCACAGGAGAAGTCCACTTCCTTGGTTCGACACCGTCTCCTCGTACGACAGTAGTGGACGTCGATACTGACAGACAGCCAGACATACCGTGTGGTTGTTCCCGCAGGAGAAGTCCACGATGTCCACGTCTTTAACGGGCGCGACATGTCCGTCCTTGCTGCGCTGGAAGAAAAGGGCGATGTGCTTCGGGACCGTCTCGAAGTGGTACGACATTAGTGGACATCGTGTTACTGACAGACAGCCAGACAACATACCCACAGGAGAAGTCCACGATGTCCACTTCCTAGTTTCGTCACCGTTTCGTGATACGACAGTAGTGGATGTCGTTACTGACGGACAGCCAGACAACATACCCACAGGAGAAGTCCACTTCCTTGGTTCGACACCGTCTCGTGGTACGACAGTAGTGGACGTCGTTACTGACGGACAGCCAGACAACATACCCACAGGAGAAGTCCACTTCCTTGGTTCGACACCGTCTCGTGGTACGACAGTAGTGGACGTCGTTACTGACGGACAGCCAGACAACATACCCACAGGAGAAGTCCACTTCCTTGGTTCGACACCGTCTCGTGGTACGACAGTAGTGGACGTCGTTACTGACGGACAGCCAGACAACATACCCACAGGAGAAGTCCACTTCCTTGGTTCGACACCGTCTCCTCGTACGACAGTAGTGGACGTCGATACTGACAGACAGCCAGACATACCGTGTGGTTGTTCCCGCAGGAGAAGTCCACGATGTCCACGTCTTTAACGGGCGCGACGTGTCCGTCCTTGCTGCGCTCGAAGAAAAGGGCGATGTGCTTCGGGACCGTCTCGAAGTGGTACGACAGTTTAGTGGACGTCACGAAGTATTTGCCGTCCGTGTTGTGGCCTGGAACGTTTTAA
The DNA here is from genome assembly GCA_025490895.1 of Thaumatotibia leucotreta. NCBI lineage: Eukaryota > Metazoa > Arthropoda > Insecta > Lepidoptera > Tortricidae > Thaumatotibia > Thaumatotibia leucotreta. Next base: position 7,512 of record JALPQI010026310.1, on the reverse strand, counting down.
AAATAGTTTAGGCCGAAAGAGTCCGTCATGAAGAATGACATTTAATATTTGAGTTTATTTTAGTGTGATGTCATCTACGAGCAAATAAAACATGGAAGCCGCACGCCATACTAAATTGCCTTTCAAAAACGGTCCTGAATTTTAGTTGACAAGTGTCACCCCCTCTTCAATGTATCACGGTAATGATTTTCAATATCAACCTAAAAAAAACTTAAACCGCCATTTAAAAATAGTTGTGATTGGTCCATCAAAGTTTTGATTGGCTATATTCTATAAGCATTTGTCATGGATGTTGTGTCGACATATGCGCGGTGTTAAGAAAAGCGCTATGTCCTGCCCATCTTGGCACAATTCAACAATTGTTCTTGGGGGCACTTTTGAGCTGGCGTTAGACGTCCATGTTATATATATATATATATATATATATATTTTTTTTTATTTATTTACCAAAAATGTTAACACAAAGTAGGTTCTTACATTTACTTGCCAAACTACAGAAGCAGTTTGTTGGCAAGACAGCGCTCATTTTTTACAATTTTAAACTGTCTTGAACATAAAGTATTTACATATTTATGTATTTATTATTTATTTATCTATGCCAGTGCACACGGACAGGCAACCCGCCACGGTGTTCAAAAAGGGACTTCATTGAAGAACACATAAGGTCCATTCTAGCTTGCATTCTAAAGAGTCGCGACAAGGTACCCCCCCATGTGCAATGACATATTTATAGTAACATCAAATACACTTAGATATTACATGCATTAAATGCCAAAAAAAAAAAACATTTTCATGAGTTAAACTAACAGTTAAAGATCAGAATAATAACAAATTTAACAAAGCAGAAAAGGACCGTCGGGATATGGTTGCAGGATATCATGTTTACCTCGGTATTGGCTGTTGTCTTCCTTGTAATAAGAATAGTTGCTTTGTGATTATCACTTAACCTTTTAGACGCCAACGAGAGATATATCGGCCGCAGGTTCAACGCCAAAGACCGATATAATATATATGTCTTGGTCCACAGAGAAGTATAGACCTACCCTCATGTGATTGAAATTCAATTTTAGTTTTGACATTTTGTTGATGGGACGTATAAGGGACGGTTTTTTATTTGATGTGGCGACAAAAAGGTTAATAGTTAATTTGAGTTGAGGCCGACAGAATCCGTCATGAAGAATTACAATAGATAGTCAGCCTCTGTAGTCTAGTTGGTAGTGACCACGCCTACGAAGCTGGAGGTTCCGGGTTCGAATCCCGGCGAGGGCATTATTTGTGTATTTATTTATCACAAATATTTGTTCCTTGGTCATGGCTGTCTATGTATTTAAGTATCTATATGTATCTATCTATTATATATATCGTCGCCTGGTACCCACATCACAAGTCTTAATTGAACTTACCGTGATACTAGTACGGTTTGTGTAAGATGTCAGAAGATATTTATTTATTTAGTATAACATTTATAACTTACCCAGCTGACCATACTCGGGGAGGCCGAAAGAGTGCAGGCCTCCGTGGCAGTCGAGGATCATGGAGAACTCCGCCCCGCAACCAACCTTCACTATAGGCTGGCCGCTGAAACGTTTAGTTACATGAGTAAACAAGATATTTTCTGCCGAGAAAGTTCTTTATTTGAAGTGTCATTGACCATTCTTTGATTTCATTGATGATGGGCCGCAGCATTATCATAGTGGACACATTACTGCGATCGCCAATCCACTTGCCCAGCGTGGCGATTATGGGCATTTACCTTCAAATATTTATAATAAAAAAAAAATAATAAAGAAATAAAATAAAAAATAATGTGTCTATACGCATTGTTTAATAGGAGAGGAGAGGCCTACAACCAGCAGTGAACTGACATAGGCTGATGATGTTCTTTATAACTTATAGCTTCCTCCAAGATTATAATTTTCAACCGATTTAAAAAATGGAGGAGGTTCTCAATTCTACTGCACGTTTTATAATGATTGTTACCCTCAGAACTTCAGACTGAATAAAACGATTTTGATGATTCTATTTTTATTTGAAGGTTGATGTTCACCGAGTGGTCCCTTTTTAATTTGGTCCAGTTATCCGTGAGAAAACCAAGTCATATTTGCGATTCACGTCAACCGATTACAATAATTATGTTTTGTATCGACTCCATAACGAACCGTGATGATGTGATCTTGGAGAAATCTGTCGAAGTTTTTTTTTTTATTCGGTGATTATTTAAATCTACACGTCATTAGCAAAGACGTCAGAATGACTGCCCACTTAATTAAATTTATTTCTTTTTTAAAACTTAGATAGCAAATAATGTGAACATAGGTAGTAAATAGTAGCAAATAGGTAGTAAATTATGATGGTACTCTAACACTGATCCGCTATTTTAGTCAGTCATTCTGACGCTCACCAATGTCACGACACGTCGTCACATTGCTAATCGTAGCTGAGCATTTCTTTGAGCGTTTCAACCGCCGTGACTTCGGGGCAACATTATTACGCGATTTCCGTGTGTATCTAATACTTTTTTAGGATATCTTGGTAGACGTAGTTAACAACTACCAAGATATCCTAAAAAAGTATTAGATACACACGGAAATCGCGTAATAATGTTGCCCCGAAGTCACGGCGGTTCAATCCAAAAATTCATATATCTCTCAAGAGATTCGTGTGATAAGGCTGCCACCGAAGTAACGGCGGTTGAAACGCTCGGAGAAATGCCCAGCTATACAAATACTTAAATACTTGCTATATAAATACTTTGGCCGTGTGGTGACGGCAGAAAGAATACATTTGTCACCACCCCAACTCCTCCTGCGGGTGTCGTAAGAGTCGACTAAGGGATTGAAGTGTCACTGACCATATTTGATTAAAGATTGATGATGGGCAGCAGTGTCATCATAGTGGACACATTACTGCGATCGCCTGCGTGCGTGGCGATTATAGGCATTTACCTCCTAATGCGTCTATATGCAGTTAATAGGAGAGGCCTACGTCCAGCAGTGGACTATCATAGGCTGATGATAACGATGATGATGATACAAATACTTACGTGTATCGAATGCGCGTGGGCTTCAGCACCTGAGGGGTACTAGACCCTATCCCACACTGGCCGCTCTTGTTCTCGCCGCACGCGTACACCGTGCCTGTGTCTGTGAACATAATGTTTACGTGTAAAAAAAGTGTCCGCGAGAATATCGGAAGATATTAACCGGGCGTTCTTAAGAGACCATATCGTCCTATTACTGCAAATACCAGCTATCTGCACAAATCAGGTTTTGGCAGAACCAATTTAATTGTCGTTGCTATTAAATTCATTATAGAATAACATAATAGGAGCATATAGCTGTTACTTGTAGTAATAGGACTATATTCTACATATTCTTTACAATAATAATAATATATAAGCAATTTATTCATTTCTAAGTGTTTATACAATGAGTTGATTAAATAATTGTCTGTTTCTTCTCGGAAATGAACCCCTCTTTGGGTAAAGGCCTCCTCCAACACATTCCACTGTTCCCTGTCCTGCGCCAGGACCATCCAATCCTTGCCAGCTGCTTTGATTATGTCATCGACCCAGCGACTTGTACAGTCAAAGACAAAATAAGGTGTACATAAAAATGTTCAAAAATATGTCCCAGTGCAAATTTAGCTATAGTTAAGCCTCGATTTACTCACTTTGATAAAAGCATTAATAATAATGCTATTAAGGTGTACAATCAATTAAACGACGAGTTAAAACAGTGTAGTGATATACATACATTCGACAAAAGACTGAAGCAGTATTTTATCAATAAACCATATTAATGAATATTTTGCAAATGCACTAGATTAGACACTAAGTTATTCACGTTTTTATTAATTTGACATTTCATATTTCGTATTTTGGCTAATTTATTTCTTTAGTACCTATATATTATAAATAATCAAATGCAGTTGGAAAAGGAAGAATTTTGTGTATATAAATTTGTAAATAATATATTATATGTATATTTGCATGTACATCTGTATGATTATGTGGCAAATAAAATGATTTTGATTTTTGATTTTTTGATTTTTGATTTTGCAGTTTAATTCTGTGTAATAAGAACGTCGTAACATATTTATGAGAGGATTCTTTCGATACTTATTTTTGCACTTGACTGTAGGCCGGCCTGGCCGTCTCTACCCTGGTGGCCATTTTGTGACTTCGTTAATCCATCTATCCTTTAATTGTTTTAAATATTAGAGGTTATAAAAAATACCGAGTTTTCCGACGCCGGATGGGATTAGCACCCCATATCCTGAGCTTTCACGGCTAATGCTTAAAAACTACTCGACTTAAAAAAAATTCTCAATACACCAATTTTATTTTATAAATATTAGATGTCATATATCAAAGAAAAACGACCAAGATCATTTAATGTCCGAGGTGGGGATCGAACCCACGTACTCAGCTTTCGCGGCTGATCTGATTTTCACGGCGGCGGTTTTCGCAATACGTAAAATTTTATTTTATAAAAAAAAATCATAAAATAAGGGCATGTGAACTCAAATTCTTAAGTTCGAAATAAAACCACGAGTATGTTCTAATTGTATTTTAAAGACAAACGGGTCTTAATCGCGTAAGCTTACGTTTAATTATATCCTGACGACCTGAGTCTGCCTGCGACCACGGGTGTAACGTTATATGCCCGAAACGTCAGGATATAATTAAACGTAAGTTTCCGCGATTAAGACCCGTTTGTCTTTAAAATATGAGTGATAATCGTGAATGTTTAAACCAACATGTTCTAATTGGTTGGTTGGTCCGAACAGGTAGTTGGCCGTGTGGTGACGGCTGTAAGAATACATTTGTCACCACCCCAACTCCTCCTGCGGGTGTCGTAAGAGTCGACTGAGGGATTGAAGTGTCACTGAAGGGCTTGTACTGTACAGTCGAGGAAATTGAATGTTTAGCACTTTACGGTTCAGGTTAATTTGGTTGTTTTGTATTTACTAAACACAACCAATGTAAAGCGAGCCATAAACTGCTAAACATTCAATTTCCTCGACCGTACCTCCTACCTGTGACGCTACCTTCTACCTGTGACGCTACCTCCTACCTGTGACACTACCTCTTACCTGTGACATTATCTCCTACCTGTGACACTACCTCCTACCTGTGACACTACCTCCTACCTGTGACACTACCTCCTACATGTGAGACTACCTCTTACCTGTGACACTACCTCCTATCTGTGACACTACCTTCTACCTGTGACACCTCCTACCTGTGACACGATCTCCTACCTGTGACACTACCTCCTACCTGTGACACTACCTCTTACCTGTGACACTACCTCCTACCTGTGACACCTCCTACCTGTGACACTATCTCCTACCTGTGACACTATCTCCTACCTGTGACACTACCTCCTACCTGTGACACTACCTCCTACCTGTGACACTACCTCCTACCTGTGACACTACCTCTTACCTGTGACACTACGTCCTATCTGTGACACTACCTCCTACCTGTGACACTACCTCCTACCTGTGACACCTCCTACCTGTGACACTATCTCCTACCTGTGACGAAGAGCGAATGGTGACGGCCCACAGCAGCGTGGATGATGTTCATGCCCTGAAGCGCTGGCACCGCTTCGGGTACAGTACGAGTCACTGTGTCACCAAACCCGAGTTGACCGTTGGCGTTGCGACCTGTCAATTTGAATGTAAGTGGTGTTATTGACTTTCTTTATTGAAGTGACAATACATAAAGGGTTATGTAGAAGAAATACAAATTCAAATTTTGATTAGCCAGTAAGATAGAAATACGCGGCCTGTAACCTTGTTTCTCGCCGAGATTTGTATAGATAGTGCTTTTCTCAAACTTGCAATGAAATAAAAAATCAAAAGTGATTTTCACAGTACACAAACAAATAACCCAAAGAACGAAACTAATCGACAAAATTATAAAAAAAAAAACATCTTGTACGTCAATTTTTTTAAAACTATTTGGGATAATCTTTTACTCGGGAACATTGACAATAAAAATTTTTTTACGGTGAAATGCCAAGATGCTTTTCAAGTTACTTCCGCTATTTAACTTTTTAAAGCAAGTTCCTTCTGGTACTTTGCAGTCCCAAGACTAAAAGAAGCCCATCCCTTCGACACAATTCAGATGCATAGTACGTGGTACGTGCAATGTGCATGTGACTCACCGAAAGTGTACGCCGTACCATCCTCTCCAATGAGGATGGAATGCCCGGAACTGCACGAACTCACTATCAGGCGATACTGAAAGATGGAGTCTTCATAGAATAGCCATTTGCAACAACTTTAAAACTCATAATAGGGATGATGACTGTAGTTAAAATAAATGATTTAACATTATGCACGACATAATACACGAAGAAATTATTACTAAGATGTTTAATGCAGTAATTTTTATACAGAACTTCTATTTAATGAATTAAAAAAAAACTTAAAATTTGGCAGTACTCAAACGTGACGTCACTTTTGTGTATTTCATATAAAATTCCATAGTGGTGATCGTTTTGACAGTTTAAAAAAGATGCTTATTTGACTTGCCAGTCATGATGCCTATTACACCTAAAAATAAACAAAACGAATCTTACAGATTATACATAAATATCATGGGTCTTACACAAATCAACTTGATCCCACGGTAAGCTCAATTAAGGCCTGTGATGTGGGGACCAAGCGATGATATATATAATAGACATACATATAGATACTTAAATACATAAGCAGCCACAACCAAGGATCAGATATTTGTGATAAATATAAACAAATAATGCTAGAATTCGAACCCGGAACATCGAGTTTCATAGGCAGGGTCACTAGTTCACTACCAACTAGGCAATAAATAAATTAGTTATTTATGTGGTTGGCGCATAATAAGAGGCATTAAACATGAGTGTGGTTTTATGAAACGAGCCGTAGGCGAGTTTCATAATAAGATCACACGAGTGTTTAATGCCTAATTATGTACAGTCACATACATAACTTTATCTACACATGCATATAATAAGTTTTCTACAATATGTTTATTTTTGTGGCAGCAAATTATTGGTCACGGTTGTAGCGGCGTCCCGGATTTCTGGTGGTGTTTCACACATTTCAACATCACTGTCTTCGTCGTCATAAATAATTTTTCAGTGTAAATATTTCACAACGAACTCGATAATATTTAACTTTCAAGTCAACAGTCCAAAAAAGTTGTATGTTTGAAACCACAGAGCACGGACCTCTTTAGTGTGTAACCTATAGGCAACCCTCCAACCTCCTTGTTTGAAACAATTCAAACAAAACAAATGACTGAACTGACATTAGTTTTTTTTTATTCATAAACCAGGTAAGGTCTTGAGTCGATATCGATTCTCAAATCGATTCTCAGTATTCGACATTTAGAAGAATGTATGGAATATGAATTTTAATGTGAATGAAATTACAAATCGATTAATTCGATAATCGAAGTTAAAGTGTGTTTTTTCTTTTTAACAGAATGTTCGAAATTTAATTGTGATTAAG
>JALPQI010026308.1:0-13392 GCA_025490895.1 Thaumatotibia leucotreta | reverse complement strand
TAATATTCTAGATCCTACCTACTATATTGTATCTACGTATTTTACAAGGGTTAAGTAAAAAATAACTATGATGGCTTATCAGTCTAGTCGAAAAATGTACCGCAAATACATCAAAGAAACTTCTTTATACTTAGTATATAGGTATAAGTGCTGCAGAATAACAGCGGCATCATTAGGAATATTTAATTAACAGAAATCACATCTGCCGTAAAAAAACTACTACTCACGGTTTTATCACCATATCTTTTTAAAATAAAAAACCAAAAGGTGGTTTTGCGTTTAGCTTTTTTTCGCCAAACATCTTCAAGGTCCTTCTTCGCGCATCTGCCGAGGCATATTTTTAACAACACATCTGCATATTATACTGATAACAAAAAAGTGACCTACAAAACTTAGGAAATCACCTTACTTTTTACGCTTAAAAAGTTACTACGACTCGGTAAAGAATAACCAATTTATTGTAAACTGAAAAATACAGAGTATTCATCCCTACTTCGTGGTCATAGAGTCCTTAAGTATGAAGATATTGGTATTGAGTTAAGATGGTAGTCACAAAAAGGTGCCAATTTCCGTTCGGATCTTGCATCCGTTTAGAAATCGGCGGCGAGTGATTAGTGTCGCCTGTTTATTGTTTTTTCACATTTTTTACTATTTTTTGAGGGCTATTTATCAATATTTGACAAGCAGCTGGCATTAAAACAATATGTGGAATATTGTTTGCAGATTGTAAAATCTGAAGAATCTTGTTCAAATTTGAGTCGACCTTTTTATGCACGTGTTTTTACATTTTTTACCTAGTTCGAAGATGTTTATTATACATATTGTATTTTTAAAACGTGCCTATATTGTGGCGTATCATCTACATGCTTACATACTTCCTTTCAACCTTAAGGATGACTAATACATAAGTGTATTGTTCCTTTACTAGGAAGATCTGGCAATTTTTATTTTTCAACTAAGTAACTTTACTAAAACTGAAGAAACAAAACCATTAAAATTAAATAATTATACTTTCATGACACTAATTTACCTAATGTAGTTTTTTTGATATTCTCTATCTTCATGATTCTATATGTACCTTGGTACATATATCCAACCTATCGTTACTTCTAGTACATTTTCGTGTTACTTGACTTTATCATGCAATAATGCAGATGCTTAATTGTATTTTTATATGATGCCCAAAATTTGTTTTCCCGTTATTCTCTGGAACTCAATTCACAAAAATTCCCACCAATATTTGTACACGCACCCGGAAGTGAACTTTAGGATCAAAAATATCAATAATTATAGAGCGAAGCACAGGTGACATTCAAAAGTTCTCACACAAATGCACCTTTCTTCTACTTGTCGCCAAAAAACCGCGACCATCGTACGCGCACCTTGGAGCAACCCTTTGGGATAGTACCTATGGCATTCATGTGGGAACAAGAACCAAGCATTAGCGGGGAGTACTTTCTCTAAATATCACTTTATCAAATTGATGCTTGTCATCATTTTAATACTTATTAAATACTTTTACTTTCTACAAGTTTTACTAAAAGTTTGTACTCACATGCAGAATCTTACAGTAGATTTAGTACCTAGTTTAGGTTTAAGGCATAATAGTTATCATTATTCAAAACTTGCCACGAATAAAGGATTCTAAGCAACCATTAGGTAGTTGACCAACGTTTGCGTAACCTTCTGTGAGCGATAGGGATTGAAAATAAGTACAATCAAAGATAGATCCCCCTCCAGGTAACTCTGCCTTTGACTGTACTTTCAATCCCTATCGCTCGCAGAAAGTTAATCAATGTACAGACGTTATTGAATATTGAACTTACCGTGTCCGACTTGTGGCATCTTAGTTGTATGGTGCCAACTTAATAATTCGTGAGAGAGGCAATACGTCGGAAATTACTCGCGGTCTCTGGTTACCCGCTCGCGCTCGTGGCTTGAGGACGTGTGGGAGTCTGGCACGGCAGATGTCTACCCGTTAGGTGCTTTGTGATAAAGATCCTCTCCGCACAGATACCGTATGCGCGCGCATCTGTTGACGTCTTGCGATTGTTTATACATCGTACGCATTTACGACCTCGAGCCAGGTTGGCCAGGTAAAGTTCTTTAGACACATAACGTATCAGAGTGCTGACTCTTTGAATGCTGATTTATAAACAATAATATAGTTTTAGAATTATAACTAGCGCAGTACACGTTGGGCTTTGGTCGCGGGTACTCCATGATGAGGATCCTCTAAATAAATCGAAACATATCGAGCAATTATCGACTAAAATTACGTGAGTAACCCGTTTGATCAATATTTAAATAATATAGTTTACACCGAAACTAGGATCTTAGTCAGTTATCTACTGCTGATACGATCTACAAATGACCATTTCTCTAAAATTCTTAGGTATTTTTTATTTTAATCAGGAATATTACACATGGCATAAAATGTTAGTAACAATATAATAATTACTTACACAGCTGGTGAATTATTTCTCTTAATTTTGTACTAACTCTTTGAGAAATTCTCAAAAAAGAATTAAAATAACCAAATCTTAAGTTCCCTGTGCCTATTGAATCCTATTTAAGCATGCAAATTACAATTTTAACATCTTGTATGTTCTAGTTACTTAGTAAGATGTACATTTTTTTAAATAAAATCTCGATGCACACCACTTGCATTGTAAGGTACGTAAGCCATGTGTATGGCAAAATAACGTTTTATCTTTTTTACGAATCGATTCAGTGCAGCTGTCTTCACGGGCGTATATAAGCGAGATTTCTTCCACACTATTGCACTACGATGACTTAGGTAACGTAAGGACGTGCTATTTACAATAGATATAAATGACAGATCTATTTATGTGCTTGTTAAAGCTTTTCATTAGACTTTTTTCACCACAGTGAAGCGTAACGCAAGTTTCCAATAATTCGATGTTATGATATTTAACCGTGAACAAGTAGCCAAAGCCTAAAGCCAGATCAAATCATTATCATCATCAACAGTCACCTAAAACGTAACCTGCAATACCTACCTAAAATAATACAAACATTTTAAGAGTTCAATTCAAAAACTTAATATGTGTCTTTGGTGTGTGGAAACTTGTATCTATAGATACTATTGTTATATAATAATATTAATAATATAACATATAATCATTGTATTGTAACTTGCTCTTCCACTTTCTCAAGGAAGAAGGATAACTGCTCCTGCTGCTGGAATATTTAATATTCTCTCGTATCGTCCTACCCTTAGGGTACGTACTACACACCTACTTAACGATTTTTATTTTAAAACATTGATATTATGTACTTAAGAGTACATTTTCTTCAAACAATTTTAGATTGTTGCCTGTATAGTATAGTGTATGTGTAATTACATTTTACCACATTTTTCATTAAATGCATTACAAACTTCTCATATCTAAATTGCCTATCGAAATCCGACGACAGATCCTAAGTAAGCCGGTAATTAAAGAGAGACTCAGTATTTAGGGTTGGTAAATCTACACCTTGGCATCGGCAGGTGATATCTGGGCGTTTATCTTTTTTTCTTTTTTTAATTAAAAGAGTAAAAACATCAAGGCGTCATGTGTCGCGATGCGATCGGCTGACAGTGTAGGTCGTCTGACAAATACGAGTGCGCCGTATAAATCCAACGTCTTTAAGGTAAAAATAAATGTTGCGCCATATTGGCTACCGAGTAAGCCTACCTACTTTACCTTGTCTAACTCTCGAAAAGTTTACATTTCATTATGATCTAGGTACCTATATTGAACAAACAATTACGCTTAGCAAAAACTAGCCAGTTGTATGTAAGTAGCAACATTTTTACAATTATTAGTCACTAGGTATCTGTATGATACATATTTCGACGTAACTTTATATTATAATTGTTTGCTGATTACATGCATTAAAAAAAAACTCTATACTGTTTGAAAATGTTGGGACCGGGACCAGAGGCGTACAGGGCCATAGAGAGAGGCCTATGCTCAGCAGTGGGCGATAAAAAAGGCTGAAATGATTATGATGATGATATCAAAATATAAATTTAATTTTAGTATGATATTTTCATTCCAACAAAACCATGCCCTGTTGTTATGTGAATTGGCATTATCGAAATCATACGCAGCATGATCACCGCTGTTCGATGACTTATCCACTTGAACGTCCACCCCGCGCGACCATATTCCGGTCAACTGTCCGGATTTTTTTAGCGACGTACGCCCCGCGCTGCTCAGTCACAAGATTTTACAAAAACGTTTATATTTTCTAAACTACTTAAGGTATAATAATAAAAAAAATCAGGAGTATAAATGAAAATACAATTATTAAAATACAATGATAGTCATTGTAAAATACCTAATGATTCTTAACTATAATCAAGGTTAAACTTAAGACATCGGTAAAAAAATAAGAAAGATAACCTTCATATTTTAAACTCACGTGACAGGTATCACACTGTCAAAAACTTAAGATGATACACATTATCGTATAGAGCACACGTTCCTGATCATTTTTATGTATAATAACCCCAAAAATATGTAAATTAACGTGAAATACTTACGACATAACTAGGAGTCCTTAGCAAACACTCAGGCAGTTTGACCCAACACTGACAAATTATAATTTTTTATCGACTGAGTAACGAGCGTACACTGCCATATATATTTTTTAGCGCAAACTAGTTTATTAGGCTACGTTGTTGCAACAAGGGAATTAGGAAATAATGCCTCTATATTTCGCTACATGCCGCTATAATCAACTGTGTCTCCATCGACTTCATGGGATAGTATAGTATCCACGAACAGTCTACTGCCTTTTTTGTTTGGATACTATGCTATCATCGGACGTTCAAGTGGATAAAAGTGTTGGCATTTTCATGCCATAATGGCTCGTAAAAATGTTCCCATAAGTGCACTTATCCTTTGAACGTTGTATGCAAATGGCACGTGTCATGCGTTAAAACATTTTTACGTATCTGGAAATTAATCAAGTCAATTACTTAAGAGAATTTCGAGGCGTCTGAAGTTTTAAAGTTATTTTAGGTATTTGCTGATTTAAAAGTATACAGTCCACAGTAAGCTTGGCCTCTGGTTACAACTGTTTGTCATTCGATTTTAATTCTTGTAAGTAATACCACTGAACTGGTTTTCGTGTGCCTTAATTTGATAAAATTAGATGAACGCTCAGCGGAAAATGTAAAGTATTCTTTATCAGAGACGTTATTTTGGTAAATTTTGTGTGCAAGTAATGGTCGAACTCCGGGGGATGTGGTTAAGGAGTTTTTTAATTGAGATAAAATGTGACAAACCGGAGATTTATGTAAGTAATTTCAAACTGTAAATACAAATACAAACATATTACAGGAAATATGAAATTCAACCGACTCCATAATAAACACATGTAATAAATATGTAGGATTTTAGAGTTCCTAATGTTAAAATACCACCAGTATTTACAACAGCTATCACTAGGATAGAATAGCCCAAACTGCTCATTTTTAAAACATCACGAAATATATTGCATAAACGAAGCTTAATCGCGCACTTTTTCAACAATCAGAAACTGCATAAATAACTGTACTTATTTAGATCCATTCTAAAAATATTTTAAGCTTCAAATACGGGTAGACAAATGCCTAACAAAGTCAGTAATTACATTACGAAGCCGTCCTTGCCTCGGGTCCAGGTATGGGCACGGGCCAGATGTTTAAAAAGTTATAAATCTCTCTTTTGTCTATGGGCATCTTTTTTAACAATCACTGGACACATGGCGGCAAGGGTTTCGGACAGATGGTTATGGTATATCATGGCGGCAAAAACGTTTAATATTAAAAGTCATTTCTTCATATTTGAACCAAGATGGCTAAACTTATCTTTTATTATTTTGTACATATTCGGAAGTTATAAATAAATATCTCGCTTACTTTCCATGATTTGTAGCACAAATAATTACAATAGTTCAGCACAATTTCTCTGTTATATTTACTAACACTAAACGATATTGTAATAAATGTATGGAATCAACTATTTAATATTATAAATTTACTTTCATAAGTTTACACAAATTTAACACCAAAAATAATTTCTTAACCATTAAACATCGGAAACATATCTTCGTCTTAGATAGACAACACAGGCTTCGTCAGACGGCAACAAGCGCAAAATAAATCAGCAACATGCTTCGTCTCAGACACACCACTATTTAATTACAAATGCTACGATTCTTATTACTTAACACTTCGCGGTACAGTACGCCTATAGGCGTACGCAATATAGGCTTAACGATGGTACATTGAAAGTAGTGCCCATCAGTGTCTTAAGGTTAAAATTATGAGTTGATGCATAAAAAGTTATGCTTTATCGCTTCTTAATGAGAATTGCTGACTTTCAATATTTGTATCACAAATAATTATATTTACTAAATGATGTACCTATTAAAGGCACGTAATCAAGTTCTTCATTACAAGTTACTGCGATTTTTATTACCTAAGGTTAAAATTAAGAGCTGGTAAAAAAAGTAAAATAAATACGTGAAATTGTAATACTCGCTTATTTGTACAGGGTAAGTATGTACCTATTTAATTCAATGTTTGCTGCATTACTGTAAAGCACCTATGCAATGCAAGCAAGGTAATGAAAAATGAACGAATATTTGATCATTATGAGATCGTTATAGCTTAACCCCTGTTCTTGCAAGTGGCCATATAAAATTTAGAAAACAATAACAGACCACAGTACTTACGTTACTGTTCAAAATAAAATCTAATTAACAGAACATCCCGCCCACATTCCACCGCGAGATCATTTTGAAAATATAAATGCCCTTTAGATTATCAGTGGGAACGCACGTATCTCAGATTTACTCTATCTTGGCTTGCTCGTAAATGTTTCGATGATTAACTGTAAGACGCAGACGCTTATAATGGTGCCCTGGTGTTGGTTACATTACGGCCATATTAAAGGAACAGGCGACAAGTTCGACTTGGCTTAACGACAGCTGGTGATATGACCTGGAATTACATTTGAACTCGGAATGTTGCCATTCCACATTCGTTGATAAAATCAGTAATAATAACTCACTCTTGTAGTTAAATGCCTAATTACCTGTGCAAATTAATAAATATATCTTGGGACACACAAATCCACCTAGTCCCGTGGTAAGCTCAATTAAGGCTTGTGACGTGGGTACCAAGCTATCGTCGCTTGGTACCCACATCACAAGCCTTGTGCAAATGAATAAATATATATCTTGGGAAATCTTACACAAATTGACCTGATCCGGTGGTAAGCTCAATTAAGGCTTTTGATGTGGATACCAAGCTATCGTCGCTTGGTACCCACATCACAAGCCTTATTCAGCTTATATAATAGATAGATAGATACATATAGATACTGAAATACATAGACAGCCATGACCAAGGAACAATTGTTTGTGATAAATACATACACAAATAATGATTCGCAGGGTCACTACCACGGCTACGAAGGCTAACACTTATTTTATTTATTTCAGTACATCCACATCATATGTATTACACATTACACAATAATATTAATAGTTCTAAGTACTTAGTCTGATACAGTATGACAATTAAGGAGTACATAACACTCTCCAAGCATGATTCTGGGAATGAGATCATAAAAAAAAACAATATTAACTAATACTAAAACTATTGTGTACATAATTTACCTACAATAACAATCCCTACTACACAACTAACACTTGCACAATCCCTATTAAAAACGTTTCAACTGTCACAATGTAAGGAACTATATTGTACAAACCTTTGACAACCTAACTGAACGTATCTGCGCCACTACTGTCGAGCATATAGCCCATCAATTTGTGGTCATATCATATTACATTACCTATGTACATATGATTTACGATGCCATGAATTGAATAACATCAGAGAGTTACGTGTCTCTACTTAAAGCTTAAAGCTCTTATTATCTGCTTTAGAACATAATTATTTTACAATTGCCCTATAAAATCATTTAGCCGGTTCAAATAATTATTATTAAAGGTCGTCAAATTACAGTATAATATTTCACTATCATTAAGCGCTTTTTAATAAGACATTAACACGAGATAATAATGAACTTCTACACATTTAACCTGAAGTTTTCATTTTTATAGAGCTGGACAGAGACTCATTTAATAAATTAATAATGATAAGTAGGTACTAACACTTGGTAAGAAATCAAGTTAAAAGAATTAAATAAAGGATACTTATTGCGTCTCGGGCTGTTTATCCTTAACCGACTGCGACCAACTGTCTGAAAACCTTCGGATTGTAACGCTCGAAGTCTCAAACAAACAAGGAGGAGTATACTAGTATGAACATCTGTTATCGATATTACGATTATTAAGTTTTCGATACAACTTAACAATACAATTGGAGTAAGTACTCAACTAATTCCAAATCAAAACACAAAATTCTAGTAACCTACAAAATAAGGTCTCTAGGACTTCGTCACCGACTTTAAGATCAGCAGGCCTAGCCAAGGTGGCATTCCGCAATCGTATACGATAAACGATAAGTCACGTAACCATAATAATGTATGGAAATTGTCACCTGACTTTTCGTTCGAATCTGTCATTTTCATACGTTTATTACTTATCGCTATCGTATATGATTGCAGACTGGCTTCTTGGCTAGCCCAGCAGCAGATTTATTGGGATGTTTAAAATAATGGTTGTAAAATTCCAGTGAGAAGAATATTGTAGTATTGCTACTAAAGTAGAAAAAATAAGCTAACATTGTACCATTACTTCACTAGAATGTCTTATCCAAAAATTATACCTATTTAAGATTTGACGATGTTAATGTTTCGGCAAATACTTAAGTCTCGGTCGTTCTCGGCGGCACCGCCGTGAAGCCGGTGATCATACGTTTGTTGACTCCTCTCAATGGATGACTCAGGATTCAATTATTCTGCAACATTTGCACGCTTCTCGTTATGTTTTAGTATGACCGTTTTAAGCTAATTGATACCATTCAAAAGTATTCGGTTTTACTTTGGTAAAGTGAAAACGTTAAAGTGTCTAATGATTACAAACTATGTCGGGCGAAGCTCATTGCAGGGTTCAGTAACTAACTCATTCGTCATAATTTAATTTTAATTGAAATGATAAGTAACTATGAACAATAACAAAAGGATACTTGCGATATTTTACTGAGAACGTTGATTTACTTATGAAGGCTTAAGCAATCGTTATCAAAATATAATTTAAGAGCTTTTTAATTATCGGAACCACTATATCCGACAATATCTACTTAATTTATCGACAATCAATCTCAAAGCCCGTGTTACTTTTTTAGAAGTTTCATGAAATTGATGGTGAATGAAAAATTTACGAGTACATTTAGAAAATAACTGTTCGAAATTTGGTTTTAAACGTAATAATATCGAACGAATTCACTTTAATCATAATTGGAATCTACTAAACCAATTTAATAAATAGCAAGGTAAAAGCCTGCATTGTAAAAGTATTACACACACTTATTCTAGAATCCAGAGCATTTAGATAAATCAAAGCCAGAGACAAAAACAATATTATCTACATACATATGTAGTACAGTATCTCAACAATGGCTTTCATGTACTTACCTACCTAATTTCTCATCGTATAAATGTTTAACTGAATCATCATTCATTATAACTAATGTAACTAGATATTTACCTAAATAGTTAGATTAGATTTATTAACGGCCTGGATGCTTAGACGAGTTGCCAATCGCTCTTAGTAGCGTATCGTAGTCTTCCCTCCCTGTCACTCTTTCATATTAGTGCGACAATGACAGTTAGTTGCCTTTCGTTTACGATTGCCGATTAAGCGTTACCGATTGGCAACTTGTCTAAGAACCACACTCCCCGGATAAATATATTCATCAGATAAAAAATAATATGTAAAAAAACAAACAAATAAAAAGATAACAAATAAAAAAATATATAACAATCCTTTTCGCCAAGCAAAAGAAAAGAACAACAATATCTGACGGATATATTTTCTTCAGGGATGGCGAATTGACGATACATGTCTTTCGTTACATAAAACTTCTAGAAATTAAATAAACCTACGATAAATAGGTACAGTACATTTTTGACAGGTGCATGAAAACATTAGGAAAATAATAACAAGACTGCATGTTTTTAACTCCCGAGTACCTAAGTAGGCCATAAATACCGACATCGATACGTAAACAACATGCCGATCTGCAGATGTTATTTTCCTATTGTATTATAATAACAATTAGATAAACAGTAATCCAGTTAAGCGATGTTGTTCCTTCATTCAGTCGTAGAGAATACCTCCGGCTAGGTCAGGTGAAGGTAGTCCTTGCGGAATTCTGTCCCTTCCCCTGGCGCGGTGCGATACGATCAGTGCGTACAAATCGTACAATACTATGCGCATTTTTGCGTGCGCAATATGATAAATAACGCGAAATTAGTTCGAAGGAGTGTCTAATGTAAATAATGGTTAATAAGTAAAATAACGCTCCCTTAATTCGACAACGTCCAAAATACTGGACATGGTTTTTGATCCACTTGTTGTATTTTTTTTCCGAACTATTGAGTAATAGTGTTAATAATTCTGGTTTGGCACTCGCCAAGGAGGCTTGAACACATGGCCACCCCCTACTTTTATGGAATTAATGGTTAAAAAACTTTTTTCTCTATCAGCGTATTGTATTTTCACTACTTTTATTGTTATAGATCGATTGTGTTGTCGACGTAAAGCCTACAATATGTACACGAGTGACACAGCTCTGCTATTTTTTTAACTTGTGTCATATCTGTACCAAGTTTGTTGACTGTAGTAGGAACAAAGAATACGTTATTTCAGGCGGGTGCCTATTTTTAGTAAATATATCAACCTTGTATATATTTCTGAAAAATTGGTTATGTTTATTGTTTTTGCTTGATAATTTTAATGATATTATTACCTAAACAGGTATAAACCCCGATAGAGTCTTCCAAATGCACTTCTAAATATAATAAATCGTAAGTATGCACTATCAGGATGACGCAAAGGTCAAACTCGGGAGCCGCAGCTATCGCTGCGCCAGCGCATTAACGGCTCGCTGCGTCACGATGGCGTCAACACGGAAGCGGGTTGTAGGTAACAGGGACACATTTCCATGCACCTGTAGGAATCCTAGATAAGCTGTTTGCCATTTATTGCGTTTGGTCCCCGTTTCGTAATGGCAAGGTACTGAGAATACTAGCGGCAGTATTATTTCTATTAATATGTCACTTTTTTTAGTATCACAAGGTCGCGCAAGCTGAAGCAAATATTACAGAATTACCTAAAAATTGGCTTCAGCTTGCGCGACCAGTTTTCACAACGAACGAGTTTTTTTTTCAGTCATTCTCAAAATGTAAAGCTTAAAACAAATTATCGTGTCACTTTTGTGATACTGAAAAAAGTGACATATTAGCCCTTAATTTGGCAATGTTCGTCACAATGAACATGGTCTTCGACCCACTTTTTGTATTTTTTTTAAGACAGAATTTTTTTGCTCTATACAATGGCGAGGAGGCTAGAACGCACGATTTTTTTGAAATTCGCCAAATTAAGGGTTAATAGAAATATTAAAACTGAAATACCATTGAAAATAAACTGGCTACGGTAATTATGTAGATCTGGAATAGACATATTTGAGAATGACCGTTCTATGTTATTTGCAGCTCCCCGGAAAGACAGAAATGTAAACCGAATCGATTAATTTATGAATACAATTAATAATTTTTTAAGTACAGATGGCGCTTTTTTTACGCGCTAGTGCGAGAAGTGGTACATTTTACGTCAGGTCGGAATCTTCGGAGGGCCATATATACTGAAAACGAAATTCGTAACTCATGTCGAACTCCCTTTGGTCGTGCTTTAGTGTTTCTCCACTCGTTTCGAACTTCCTTTTTTTTCACACTTGTATCGTAATGTACTACTATTACATAGGTACACTATAATATAATAAGACTATAATGTAATATTTAGAAGATGCATCAAAATACCATCACCATAAATTATTGTCTCGAGAGAGTAAATACCGTTGTAAGCAGGGACAACGTTGTTAAATATTGGCGTGCTTATTTAACCGGTAGTGACATCGGCGCGGGCGCACGAGGCAGTGGCCTATTCTAGTCTATTAAATTATACATATGTGAAACTGCAGATCAACTCTACTAAAACTGCAGGCTTCATCTTTGGCTACTTTTAAGGGCAAGTTTCCATATAATATCTTAAGTAGTTTCCGTATAAATAAATATGGCTTGCGGCTACTTGAGTAAGTAGTATTTGTGTTTGTACTGAACTTACGTAAGAAACTTACCAGCGGAGTCCTGGCCGGAATGTTTGTCAATTTTGGCAACTCAAACCCCGTTCTTGATTCAAACAACCTACATGTGCATTGTATACCGTTCGTGAGTAGAAAACAAAAATATTGTCAACAAATATGGCTGTCTGTCCTTAGCATTTGACATTATTGATAATATTGATACATATCGTGAAACACGTTTACATATCTATTTTTACGTTAATACTAATAAATACCTATCAATAATTTTAAAATATTTCAGGGCTTTCATCTTATTGTTAAGTAAATTATAAAACAAATTTGGTCACATTGCCGTTTAGAATAGTGCCACAGGTCGGGAGTCGAGGCGCAGGAGTGCCATGGTTGCTCGATCGGCCTTAAAGGTCGCCAACGGAATGCCTTTACTTTTCGTAACGCTGTGCAGGGCTTTCCTGCATGAGCCGAAACGCGGGCGAGGCTGAGCCAGACTCCGAGACGGCGGTGGTAATAAGGCTTTGTCAGTGTGAACGTGCCTTTAACCTTTAAGATAGCAGCCAGCAGAGATTTTCGTAATTTTCTATAGTCTACCTCCTTCCTATAATAATATTTATAAAATAATATTATGTATTATTTATTTTGTAAGTTAGGCCAATGCATTTAACGATATTTACAAATAGCTTACAAGACATTAGGAGATAATGTTACTTAATACGTTTTGTCATAATTTTTAATCATCAAATAGCTTAAAAAGTTATTCACGTGGCAATAAGTAGACTAATCGAAATAATACTATTTATTTAAAAAACTGTATAGGTAGTTATTACATTTATTATTTTTTCCATACTGAAGATACTTAAGTTATGCATTTGAAAACAATCTTTTAAGAACTCTTTTAAAGACTGGCAAAGAAAATGTTCAGTATGCAAATAAACACAAAACGTAAAGTACCTCCTATACCTGAAGGTCTCAGGTAACAACAAAAGTTTAACATCTGCAAGTTTTAAAAACACATGATCCTATTAAAATGAGCCATTTCAAACTTTTCAAAGGCGTGAAAAGAAAACAATGTGAGGTATTTCGCACATCTGGACACTGAT
>JALPQI010026307.1:0-12630 GCA_025490895.1 Thaumatotibia leucotreta | reverse complement strand
TCTGAAACTGAATCTGTTCGCCGGGAATCCCATGTGAAAGCCGGATTTTCCTTCATACATCTGCGTTGATCTACCTATGTTTTTCAGACATGTTATAAATGACGGCCTCAAAACTTGTAACAACTAATGGTCACTAGCAAAGTTTAAAGGCAGATGATGCCCTAAAGGAATTAAGTAGGTAGGTTATTGAACATATCTAGGTGGTTGAACTAAATTAGAATGGAGCTAAACTTAACATTGCACTATTTCAAACAAACTGAAAAGGTACGTGGTACATGAAATACAAGCTCTATTTATAATATGTACTACACGACTATGAATTCAGTCCTCGCTTTTTTCCTAGCAATTTTTCCCAAAACATTGGCTCAACTAGTGCGTCCACTTTAAATTGTGTCTTCAACTGTAACCATTTTTATACTATTGTTGTACAAATAATCCTTAATTAATAGACAAATCATATAGTTTACACCATCACTGCTCGGCCGTTGACATCGCGTTGCGTCGAACGAAAGTGAGTCCGTTTTGCTTTCTGAGCCCATGTGCTCAAATTATAACCATTACAGCATTTGTTTATATTGACGTGTGTCATTGAGGCATATATTTTTCGTGTCTATCTGACCATTACGGTGGATAGTTGTTGGATAAAAATTACACAGGATATAAGTTCGAGCAATGTGATTTTCATAGGCTTCGAAGAAATCTAATGATTGATGTTTGGATATATTTTTCTTTAAGCATTCTCTCCGGAAATAAGTTGCGGCATTTTTGCATTTTTATATGCAATTGTTGTTGTTAAGTATGTTCCACTATTACAATATGGTTAACGCCTTTTTCGATTTCATGCAATGTGCGCACGGAAGTGTGGTAATTCATAATGTGGGAGAGATATCACATCGTTTTGTTGAGTCACATTAGGTACACACTATTCTTAAATAAGTACTTTGTTCATCTATCTTGCAATACATTAATGACGAATGATGTCTGGACAATAATTGCGACACCATCCTATTTATCATTAACAGACTAAGGGTAACAGACGAAATAGGTAACAATAATTCAATTAATTCTTTACCTATTTTATTATAATTTATACTTCAATGTTATTTCTCCATTTAGCTAAAATATTTACCCGTAATGTTTCCTGACTCGCTAAACCTTTAAGATTAAATGGACAAACCGCCAAGTTCTGAATCACGACGACGTAAGAAACCAAACAGGTGACTTGAGACTAAAAACTGAAGCTAGATATATACAAACAAATCCCGAAATCATTGAAATAAAAAATATTTAGGTACTGCAAGTACGTCATTGCCGGGGCGAATTTATCTAACTAGTTACAAGTTTCTGATAAGTCAAGTCTCAAATACAGTCTAGGTCCAGAAAAGTGGGTTATATAAGGGTGAATAATAGTTAGTAGTAGTATAGGTAGTTAGTTTGTTTTTGGTAGGACAGATTAGTTAGTATAGTATATTTGGGATATTGGTAAAGCCAGCATTGCTGCTACTTGTCTTACCTTAGCGCTAAAAGAGTACCTAAACCTTTGCGCTAAATTTTTGGCGGCTTAAATCTGGTTTATTTATAGACTCTTAGATTTATCGATAACAATAATGTCGATGTTTAATTTTGTCAATCTCTTGTGCTTCTAGAAAAATACCTAACTATAGTTATGAAATTATGAACATAATGGTCAGACCCAGGTCAGACCAGAAAACAAATCATTCAATACTAGCATTCAAACCCAAGCTTGCCTACTTGCGCAAACTTCAAAACGCATCGCTCAGACTCTCAAGAGACAAAGAAAAGAAACTCATTTCCTTCCTCTTGCCAACTGGTTAGGATAAAGATCTCCGAAACAACGTGTGACCGAGAAACCTAGCAATGTGTCACATTATATAATGCGGATTGTTTACGACAATTGCTGTTTGGGCACGGTTGGAGGCCCGTAAACGGACTGGCAAATTGTTATGTCATCGGCTACCGCGAACTTCGAAAATCTTCAATTTTGGGGATATGTGTTTGTATGGCTTGTGCTTCAATGAAGCCGTCATTAAAGTCATCATCATCAGCCTATCAAGTCTACTACTGGACGTAAGCCTCTACTATTAACTATGCATATAGACGCATTAGGAGGTAAATGACCATAATCGCTACACCGAGCAAGCGGATTGGCGATCGCAGTAATGTGTCCACTATGATAACGCTGCCCATCATCAATCTTTTATCAAATAATGGCCAGTGACACTTCAATCCTTTAGTCGACTCTTACGACACCTGCAGGAGTTGGGGTGGTGACAAATGTATATTCTTACTGCCGTCACCATTCGGCCACGGTCATTAGAGTAATAGAGCCAAATCCTGCGGCTTTCAAAGTTTACGGTAGGGCAACAAAAGAGCTTTGCGGCAGTACGAGTATCACTTAATTTATTTTTGTATTCAGTAAAGACTGCCCCTAATTGGTAGTAATAGTAACTCTGCCTAGGAAGCTGGAGGATTTTAATCTCTTTGTGTCTTTACCGTGAAGATTTGTTCGTTTGTTATGGTTACTTCATATACATAAAATGAATGTGTCATAAATTATCTTATTTACGTATACAGGGTGGAAATAAGTAGCCCGACAAACTTGAAGGGTGTATTCCTGACCTCATTTTGAGACTATAACGATATATGAACTTCTTGTTTCGGATTTGTTTCAGAGATAATGATATGTTTTGCAAAAAACTATTTCGAACGTAAGTAATTGAAAAATGCCTGTACAATTAAAATTTTTACACTATGAGTTTTTATCCTGACATACTCATTGATTGATGATGGGCAGCAGCGTCATCATAGTGGACACATTACTGCGATCGCCAATCCGCTTGCCCATGCCCAGCGTGGCGATTATGGGCATTTACCTCCTAAATGCGTCTATACGCATAGTTAATAGGAGAGGTTTACATCCTGCAGTGGACTATCATAGGCTGACGATGATGATGATGATGATGATGACTCAGTGATTGACGTTAAAGAAAATGGGAAAAAAGTTTGAGAAACATGTTTAACTAAAAAAAATACTTTCTCTACAATTTATTACTGGTCATGTATAAAAAAATTCAAAATTCACATTAAAATAAAAAATAAATTGTTTGAGAATGAAATATCTCATGTAATCTTTTTTTTATATCAAATCTTTGGTAAAGTCTGTCGGTATGCTCATGACCACCCGGCATAATTGCT
The DNA here is from genome assembly GCA_025490895.1 of Thaumatotibia leucotreta. NCBI lineage: Eukaryota > Metazoa > Arthropoda > Insecta > Lepidoptera > Tortricidae > Thaumatotibia > Thaumatotibia leucotreta. The sequence continues at coordinate 9,414 of JALPQI010026307.1, read as the reverse complement.
TAGCAATTGACTCTGTTGACATGAAAATAAGAGTGACAGCTCGTAGTAACAGCTACTTAAAGCATATAAGTGGTAAAGTGAAAAGTAAAGCTATCGAAGCATTTCAAAACACGAGTCAAAACATATTATATAACTTTTTGGCTGACCTTTGGATGCGAACTTTGCTTTAAAATATTTTCAAGTCAATGAGGTCATGTATATTTGCTGCAACTTAAATGACTTAGGTATAATAATTATACTGGTGAATACGTTATGACTGTGCTCTTTTAGTGTTTCTGAGATATAAAATACAAACCCTGAGACATTAGTAAGCGGAAATATAGGGTGTTAGACCATCAACTGAAAACCTTGAACGGCGTGATTTGGTACAGAACAACTTTTTCTATGGAGCTAGTTACCCAGAAAAAAATGGCGTTTTCATACAATATACGGTCACAATGCACGAAAAAGACAATTATTATTTTTTAGATTTCGTGGTTGGCCCCATGTTCAATATAGCCTATTAAATCACCTCGTTCAAGGTTTTTAGTGGCTGGTGTAACACGCTGTATAAAGAACGTCAGATTTTTTTTTCTCAAATCGGATGTCGGTTCCATAGAAAAGTTAATCAATCATTAGAATCATTAGAATTAGCCCTCTAAAATTTGGCCAGTGAATAAAAAATCAGTCTGTATTAATAGCATTTTTGTTCTTCCTTGCAATCAAATACATAATTAAGACGTCGTTGTGTTAGATTTGTAAAACTAATGCGTTGTACGTTTAAACAATTCAACGTAATAGATAATAATATGAGATCTCAACATTGTATTATATTATAGTAATGTTAAATATGTACAATTATGTAAATCCAGACTCCTTAACTCAAAAAATCTTTTTAATTTAAGATTAGTAATTAAGTCTATTATTGTAATAAATGTAATTATTATTGAAATAAACAATTAAAAATTAAAAAATTAATTTTTTTTAAACGAAGTATCAAAAAAATCCTTCAGTCAATTATTGGGTACGTTGCCCAATCCGTATATTCATATATTTCTGGGATTACAACGGTTTTCATGCAATTGGCTGTGTAGAGGTTTTTCGGAGCGAGTAAATTCGGTCGTATACGTATCTCTGGGAAGACGTAGGTACGCTATCGAGTCAGCGTGCGGACTAGGGTGGTTCACATTTGTATGGGATTTTTTTTAACGGGGCGCCCCTTATTTTGTTACACCGTTGATAAAATATACTGTGCTCAATGCCTTTCAAAAATTAAAAATTGTATTAAAGCCAAAATTATATATATATATATATTATGTTTATATTTTTGTCAATAATTGTTTTCATACCATTTTAAAACGGGATGTACCTACAAGTTAAGAAGTTAAAAAATACATTTATTTATATTTTTCATAAATTATTGATTAGGTTTGACTTCTTGAAAGGTTCAAATAAACATAAAAAATAGAAACTTTTATTTTCTACTTTGTTACTTAAAAATTATAATTATGTTTACATAGTCTGAGAGCATAATGGCAAGTTATACTCCTCGGTCTTCTGTATAACTTGTCGCAGCGTATGTATGTGGTCTATGGTACTATAGCCTTTTCGGAATCCAGCTTGTTCGGTTTATGCTTAGCGTTTGTGGACTATGAAAAAGCCTTCGATTCGGTAGAAATATGGGCAGTGCTTGAGTCTCTTCAGCGATGCCACATTGACTATCGGTACATCGAAGTGTTGAAGTGTTTGTATAGCAACGCCACAATGTCGGTCCGAATACAGGAGCAGACTACGAAGGCTATTCCGTTGCGAAGAGGCGTAAGGCAGGGAGATGTTATATCTCCGAAACTGTTTACTGCCGCAATGGAAGATGCCTTTCATCATCATCATCATCATATCAGCCGAAAGACGTCCACTGCTGAACATAGGCCTCTCCCAAAGATTGCCACAATGACCGGTCCTGCGCCACCCGCATCCAGCGGACTCCTGCGACCTTCACCAGGTCATCAATGCTTACAATGGGCCTCATAAGACGGCTCAAAGTCACCCAAAGGGCAATGGAGAGGGCTATGCTAGGAAGATGCCTTTAAGCTCCTGGAATGGCAAGGACTTGGCATCAATGTGAACGGCGAAAACATCACTCACCTTCGGTTTGCCGACGACATCGTAGTCATGGCAGAGTCGACGGAGGAACTCAGCAAAATGCTCAATGACCTTAACCGAGTTTCTCAACGGGTGGGCTTCAAAATTAACATGGATAAGACGAAAGTTATGTCAAATGCCAATGTTGTGCTCACCCCGGTTTCTGTTGAAAACTCGGTACTCGAAGTTGTTGACTCGTACATCTACCTAGGACAAGTAGTCCAATTAGGTAGGTCCAACTTCGAGAAAGAGGTCAACCGCCGAATCCAACTCGGTTGGGCAGCGTTCGGGAAACTACGCGATGTCTTTTCGTCCGACATACCTCAGTGCCTTAAGACGAAAGTCTACAATCAATGTGTGTTACCAGTGATGACTTACGGCGCCGAAACGTGGTCCTTCACCATCGGCCTCATTTCTAAACTCAGAGTCGCTCAAAGAGCTATGGAGAGGGCTATGCTCGGAGTTTTTCTGCGTGATCGAATCAGAAATGAGGAGATCCGTAGGCGAACTAAAGTTACTGACATAGCCCTCCGGATTAGTAAGCTGAAGTGGCAATGGGCAGGCCACATTGCACGCAGAGCAGATGGTCGATGGGGTCGAAAAGTGCTCGAGTGGAGACCACGGCTAGGCAAACGCAGCGTAGGACGTCCACCCACAAGATGGACAGACGACCTTATGAAGGTCGCCGGGACACGCTGGATGCAGGTTGCATCTAACCGGTACATGTGGAGGTCCAGAGGGGAGGCCTATGTTCAGCAGTGGACGTCTTATGGCTGAGATGATGATGATGATGAGTCTGAGAGCAAAAAAAATAATATGATTTTATGGACCACCCTATACCAGTAATTGGAGTTCGAGGCCAACGAAACTACGACAGATGCGTTATTGTCAAATCTGTCAAAGTCTCTTATGTCATTGTCAAATAAAGTTTTCAGGTTTCCACAACCTTTTTGTTATTTAATTTATTTATTTAAAATAATTCCTAATATAAATATTATATACCTCCGTAATGTTTGTACGCCTTTTTGTTTAATATGGCTGTCACAACTAGGATTTTCTTAAAAACACGTAAATACCTAAAAACTTTTCTTTTCTCTTAACTTACATAGAAATGACAAAATTTTCTTGTAAAGAACTTAAAATGATAAGAGCCAACGTTTCAAAGCCTATTTTAAAAAGAAGTTGAATTACCAGTAAACACAAACGACAGCGTGCCATATTTATTAAGACATTAGGTATGGTTAAATTACTAAGCCCCCTGCCTTATTACGGGTTAAAATTATGGGAAAGAAATTTGGAAATGAAATTTTTTTTGTATTTTATTTTTTATTTGTCTTCTTCATCACTTATCCTCCTGAGTGGTAACTTTTTCAAAGCTGGTCCCATAGTAAAACTTGGCTGTAATCATGAGTAGATATGATTTTGTATCATTGTGTTTTATAACATTTCACCCAGTATATTTCATTTGGAATTTAATTTTTTGATGATGGGGTGTATAGTGAAGCTAAACATGGCTGAACCAAGTGGGTCACCTTGTTAACAACCTACGGAAGAAAACAAAACGTTAGATCTGTATGATAATTTAAATGGAGAACTATAGCACTGCCAAAGAAATTTGTAGGTCAAAAGAATTTTACGAATACGAAATGTGAACATAAAGCACGCTACAATATATTATTCTGCAATTTTCTAAACGTATGTAGAAATAGGGTTTTAATTTATGTGTAGTTAAATTGCTATACCAAATGTTATTAACACCTGAGGTGATACCAGCGCAATACCAACTTTGTTACTAATAATTGCGGATAATTAAGTTTTTATTAAAATATCTCATATTTACGTGAAAATATGTAAATAATACTTTTTGTATAAATTAAAGAATTAAAATTACCAATAAATAAGATATCTCAACGACTGTTTTTAGAAAATAAGGATTTACTATTGTAAGAACATTTAATTTTTGTGGCAATATTTTCGTAGATTCTTTGGCCTCGAACTCCAATTAGTGGTTTAGTTCGGACGTTGGTCGCCCTGCAGGCCTAGCTAGTTGCCATTCTGCTCGATTCTGCATACGATAAGCGTTAAGAAATGACCATTTCCATACATTTTTTCGCCGAGGTTTTCCCGTTGGACTACAGTATGGGGTTCTTCAAAAGAGGAGTGTACAAGTTCTTATTGGGTCGGCAACGCGCATGTGACACCCCTGGGGTTGCAAGCGCCCATTGGCTACGGTGACTGCTTTCCATCAGGCGGGCCGTATGCTTGTTACCGACGTGGTATAAAAAAAAAAAAAAAACATTAGTATGGTCACGTGACGTGACTTATGCAGAATGGCATCTCGGCTAGGCCTGCTGGTGATTTTTATATTTGAAAATATTGAAATGTAAATAATTATGATATTTGACACACTGCCCTATTGCTTCACATTGGAAATAACTACATGTATTGCAATTATGTAATATCACTAATTCCTTTGCAATGTCATGGGGTGACTAAACCAAACTTGGTTTTCCAGACCGCTAATATACCTATAACAGTTATAGGTAAGTTACAAGCTTATGAAACAGTATTTTATATTTGTAATAACAACTAATACTTTCAAAACTACAATTTATGTACATAGATTAAATCTAACTAATCTACTTAACCTAACCTATATCTAAGATTGGCCCTTGTGGCATTGTACCGAGGATGCTGGCGGCATTTCCTCGCTGTATCGCAATACTGATGCGTTGTGCGAGGAAGTCGCCAGCTCTTCGGTCTTTAGTTACAAAATACATGTGATTTTCTGCGATTAATTAGATTTTTTGTGATAAAAGTGATAAATTAAAGAGACAACATTTTGCATATAGTTCTTTGAAATTCTGCGAAATACAGCTGTATTCTATTACAGTCACATATAGTAAAATTAATAATTATACTTAGATATATATCTACGCATTAATACGCTTTCAATTCATTCAATTATCTAGTCATTAATTCGCAGAATCGAGTCCTTGGTTCTTATAAAATTCAGAGCATCTGCGATTCATCGGGGCTTTACGTCTGAATAATGTACAGTGTACAGCATACGAGTATACTAGATAGTCGAAGGAATCGTTAACTATTAAGGGTGCATTTAGACCAAACGAGCATTCGCTCATTCTATACCCCACTCTACAAAACTCGTTTGTTACTCAAAACGTGACTCGTCGAAATTCGTTGATTTCGTAGTGGGGGATAGAATGAGCGAATGCTCGTTTGGTCTAAGTGCACCTTTAGAGGATACAGAGTCTGACCTAATTATATTTCAGTGATCAATGAACAATGTTCATCATATGCTGTTAGGCCATATAGGGTAGGTAGGCATAAGGGTATATTCGAACTTCAAAATGTAGTGTGGTTGTGACAGTGATCTTATCAAATCTTTAACAACTTTAAATTTAAAAAACTATAAGATAGTAGCTTTGTTCTAGCTAAAAATGTCCTTAGACATTAGGACAGACTAATGTAAATCTCAAGAATCGCGGGAGCGGGATTATTTCAAAATACTATAAATTTCGTAAACAAATAAATAAAATATTGAAATTGTGCATCCAAATTATCAAGTAATTATCTTAAATGTAAAGTTATCGTATTTTTATTTTATGATAATCGTTAATGTTTCGCAGATTTTTTTTTATATTGGCTGTTTGTCGATAGAATTCCTACCTTACATATTTGCGCGCGTTTTAAAAACTCTTAGGTATGCGCGCGCCGTTTTAAAGTTACCATTGTATTTGTTATTCGGAGTGGAGTGAATTTCAAATGTTTGTTGCATTTATTTTGTTGTGTTTACTGTTATTACTTTTATGTGAATTGTGAATTTCAAGTAATGAACAAGAATAAAATAAACAGGTTAAACGTAACTTTGGGATAGTACTTTTAGCAAGTAGTAATTACTTACCTAGCAACAAAGGTTAGTAAAAGTGTTACTAAAAGTCTGTTATTCCTCGCAAGTGTGTTGAAAAACGTCGTATGAAACTCGTGTGTATTGATCATTATACTCTCTGCTATCTTATGCGCGCTCGCTTGCAGCTCGCGCGCACAATACCGCCTCGTGTGTAATGATCAACTTAGCACACTTGTATCATAATGTACTAATAAGAAACATTTTCGGAGTTCCAATAATCTAAGTTGCAATTTTATAAACTTTGGCGCACCCTAGATAGATACATATAGATACTTAAATACATAGTCAACCATGACCAAGGAACAAATATTTGTGATAAATAAATACACAAATAATGCCCTCGCCGGGATTCGAACCCGGATCTCCCAGCTTCTTAGGCAGGATCACTACCAACTAGGTTACGGAGGCTGACAAAATTTGAAGAATAGTGTTCACAATCTGATTTACTGCTCTCAGGATACATTCGGAATAAACACTACAGACCAATGACATATGAAATCAGTTGAACGACGTTAAACAACTCCGCATAGATTACCGCAGAAAACCGGTCGGGAGGAGACTCGGCCGCTTTCTTTCTTTAACTATGCGTTAATGGAGGCAGGTGACATTAAACTGGCAAATCCATACTCTTTTATAATCACTTTCCTGTGAAACAAAAGCTTAATTGTTTAAAAGAAAGTAGGTGTATGTTTTTCACGAAACTGGGACATTTGTAGCATTACTGTGAATTTCAAAAATCATATGCGAATTATCCACTCAATTGCTTTTGGTGACTGTGGTTGCCAGCTGTCACTCTTATTTTACATAGGAATAAAGCTCAAAGCAAATATGTGGATATAATAATAATCACAAATTGAATGATTTTTTCTGAAACATTTGTACGGAATATCAGATGATATTTACCATTAGCTTTCGGTGAAGGAAAACATCGTGAGGAAACCTGCATACATCCGCGAAGAAATTCAAAGGTGTAATTGTGAAGTTCCCAACCCGCTTAGGGCTAGCGTGGGGACTATAGCCCAATCCCTCTCATATTATGAGCGGAGGCCTGTGCCCAGCAGAGGGACATTATATAGGCTATAATATTATTATTATCACAAATTTAAAATCCGACCTCAACCAATTGAATTCTCGAAGATATCATCATCACATCCCGACTTGATGTTAACGGGATCATCTCAGAGATATACCTACTCGATTGAAAAATAATTGAAAATCGGTTCATGATTCTCGGAGACATCGAGTAACATACATAAAATAAAAACAAAAAAAAAACGGTCGAATTGAGAACCTCCGCTCTTTATAAAGTCGGTTAAGGTGCATTTAGACCAAACGAGCTCATTCTATCCCCCACTCTACGAAATCAACGAATTTCGACGAATCACGTTTTGTGTAACGAACGAATTTCGTAGAGTGGGCTTCGTAATAGAATGAGCAAATGCTCGTTTGGTCTAAATGCACCTTTCCAAAAAGGGAGTCCTTCAAATCTGTAAAAATTAAAAAAAAAATCAATACTGCATGTTTATTAGATTTTGCATTAAAAATACACTTGACTCGAAATTTCTGCTCTTGCGAGTAGGACTATTTGGTGGTTATGTGTTGCAATGAAAATTGCATGCAACTTCGCATCGCCTACTGAGGATTCATAATAATATACTTATAAAGTAAATTGCTTGCTTGATTAGCAATTGACGTCGGTACATTATTTATTAATTTTATTATCCTTGAATATTCCGACTGAATTAATGAACTTTATTGCAAATGCAGGAAACTGCGTTAAACAGGAAAATTGTTAAAGAATAAATGTAATAATTGTGCTTATTATATTAATTAGAAAGCGTTGTACCGTATAATCACACCTAAAAGGTAATAACATAATACTGTGATGTAATGAATAAGTGTACAATATGAATAAGTCAACGTAGGTACATAGGGCAAACCCTGGTTATACTCGTACAGTGACAAATTTTTCATATAGAAAATGCGTTGCTTTATATTGAGATTTTTTGTGAAACGGAAATTTACAAAAATCGAAAAAAATATGTTTGGTCAAAATATCAGTTATTAACACTCCTGTATTATATTGATTCAATAAACTTTCACGATTATATCTTTTTTAACAATAAACTGGACTTTTTAGCGTAAACTTACGTGTGATATTATCCTGACGTTTCGTTCGTGTGCGTCTATCTGCGACTACGGATGTAAAGTCATGTACGAAACATCAGGACATATACTTACATGAACTTACGTCTACGCCATAAAAATAAAAACTATATTATTTGCACTATATTATTATTCGTTTCGATTAAGATATTTTTTACTACCTACTAATTATTCAAATGCGGATTTTCGTAACGTTTTCTAACTATAGATAATGATCCATTCATATAAAGAAAACTTTTTACTTTTCCGCAGTAAACTAGGAACCCTTATAGTTTTGCCATGTCCGTCTGTCTGTCAGTCCGCAGCATAGCTGCATAGCTCAGTCGCCGTTAGTACTAGAAATTTGTAACTTGGTAAGTATACTAATCACGCCTTTGTAGGTGTAGTGGTAGAATAAAATGTAGAAAAAGTTTTATTTTTCAGGTATTTCCCCTAGTACTAAAGTGGCGATTTGCTGTAATAATGTAGTGTGTTGCTTATCGTCAAATAAGTATTTAAAGAAGAATAAAAGTTTTTTTGTAAAGTCAATATTTTGGGAGATAACCGCTCCAGAATAAAAAAAAACTGTGCTCTTAGCTCCAGAATTAAAAAAATAGATCGATGGGTTAAAAAAATATGAAAAAAAAACGTAAGTAGTGGGCTTATATAATAGTTATTTTAAACTAAAACTATTTAGAACATTATCGGCCCAGCTATTGACACTGAGCATGGTCCAACATGTTCTTGCCCGGTTTTTTCAATGTTGTCTATTTGTGCGACTATTTTACCTAAAGATTCTTACAGCTCATGTACTATAAACAGATTACTACAGCTAGTATTTAATACCACCTTTACTAGTAATACTAGGTTGTAACTTCGATTTCCAGTATTTACCAATTAAATCGCTATTGACGCTTCCAAGCGGAGCGTAGCCGTCAATTTGTGTTTCAAAAATGTCTCAAAAGGAAACTGTTTATTTGCGACGGTCACAATTTTACGCGTGTATGAGCACGATGATTGAGGATTTTTTCTATGGTTATGTAGAATTTACAAATACAATACCTACCGGACGCAGTAGCTTTACGAATAGTATATATTTGCCTACTTATTTTCTTCAAAATATTCGAGAGTTTCAGCCCTTCGAATCCCGAAGGTTCCAAGTATGGGATCTTGGAGAAATCGGATGAAGTCGGTTTGGAATTTTTTAATTTGGTGAT
>JALPQI010026306.1:0-12212 GCA_025490895.1 Thaumatotibia leucotreta | reverse complement strand
ACTGACCTTTGAAGTTAAAAATCTCGAATGAAGTTTCAGTCTATTTTAAGGGAAAATAATAAACGCATTTTAGGTATCGATTTTGTTACTGTGTTGTCTTAGTTTTGTCATATTTAATTGATAGACATCAAATGTATTAATCTTTAATTAGGTAGGTACCTACCATCAGGCACATGTAAAAAAAGTAAAAATGTATTTTTATTACTAACATTTTTTTGCAGACTATTTCACTAAAACTCATACAACACTTTTTTCTTCTTCTACCCTCAGGAATATGCTGTTAAAATTTTTCCCTTCCCTCGCGAACACCTTGTATAAATGTCATAATTGTGTAAACTCACCCTGTGGCGCGGCAATGTATCTTTCGCTCCGCAACGCCGCTAATTGGTTGACGAGCGGCCGCATCTCGCTCGCTTCGCTCAAAAGGCACACTTGGTCCAGTGGTATATCCTCTATCGTTATACCTTTGTTGCATGAATCGAAGAGGAAACCCAACTTTTTACTGCAACAACAAAAACAATACGATTTATGAATCATTCTAAAAACCCTGGCAATGTTATAAGATCTAAAATGAGTACTACAACTAAACATACAACCAAGATTCATAGTTTCAAAACTCGCAAGGCATATAGATCAGAAGGCAATTTGAGTGAAATATCTTGGACGATACACAGACGCCAGACAGGACCGGTCATTGTGGTAATCTTTGGGGGAGGCCTATGTTCAGCAGTGGACATCTTTCGGCTGATATGATGATGATGATGAAAGAAAGAAGAAAAAACGTTTATTCGAGACAAGAACACAGTACAAACAAAACAAAAGAGTAAACACGAAATTTTGTTCCGAAATGGCCAAAACTCAGCATTTTGCCAGCAGAGCCAGCGCTGGTCTTCTGTTTTGGCCATTTGATGATGACATTGATGACACACAAACGCCAACACAGATAAGTAACTGATGACTATCAGTAACCATTATCAGAATGTATATAGTGAAAAATGGTTAGTTAACTGTGGTGGCTCGGCGATGGTACATAGCTAAGAATCATATCATAACAGATAGGACTTTCGATTTCATAAACACGATCACGTACACAAATTCACAATCACGAAAACGAGTTACCCCCTTATTCATAAACGCCTCCTAACTTAATCAGCCGCTAAGTATTGTTTGTTTCTTTCACCTTTTAGACACATTGATAGGACTGAAAGGGGACAAACAATACGTAGGATGCCCTGAAAATTTCGGGAATTTAATACTTAGGAACGTATATTTGACATGTGTTATACCTCTTTCTTACAAGCATAGTCTCATTATTCGAAAACACTGGCCACTTAGAAAAAAAAAAACCAATGTCCGATTTTCAATTGTTTTTTAAAGTCGTTGAGTCGCTGGTGAAAATGGAGCTGTCCCGCGAAAGTTTTAGAGCAATGATTTATTATGACTTTAAAAGTGGATTAACACAACAACAATGTGGAGACCGATTAACTATTGCTTTTAGTAGTGAAGCATCTTCAAAGACGACCATATACAGGTGGTATTCGGAATTCCAACGTGGCCGTGTCTCTTGCGGATGACGTACGTGAGGGTCGACCGAAAACGGCCGTTACCGATCAAAACATCGATGTTGTTCGCCAACTCATAAAGGAAGATAGGCATTGTTGTATATGACATATGAGGGTAGCTTGGAAATGTGGGGTAGTTTTAGTTATAGTATGAAAAATAAAATCAGTCTTTGTCCAGCTATATAACGAGTGGTTTAATTTAGATCCCTGATCATGAACACTACATGGTGTCAGGTGTAAAACTTTGTGTACGATAGTTAGTTGGTGCGTTTGTAAATTACCTACGCGATGACGGGAGTAAACGGTGGTGAAGCGTCGAGCGCTTCGAGTAGTGTTTATGCGAATTTACAGCAGCCGCCGCCATTGTGGGATATCGGTAACATGGCGGACAATTGGCGCGATTGGAAAAAAACATTCGACTGGTATATGGTGGCTTCGGGGCGTGATGGTTCATCGGGACGGGAGAAGTGCGCGTTGTTTTTGCATATAATCGGCAAGAGTGGACGCGACATATATGAAGAGCTGGACTTTGAGGAAGCCGAGAAGGATGATTTTAGTGCGTTGTGCCGGAAATTTGAATCGAGGTGTGACCCGTCAAAGAACATTAATTTTGAGAGGCATCTGTTTTTTGAATGTTCCCAGGGAGCTGAAAAATTTGAGAAATACTTGGCGACACTGAGGATAAAAAGTAAATCTTGTGAATTTGGGAATCTACGGGATAGCTTGATATTGACTCAAATGATTAGGGGGATAAAGGATGGCCAGCTCAGAGAGAGGATGCTCAGAAAGAGCAATTTGGAGTTGCAGGAGGCCACATCGTGGTGCAGGGCGGCAGAGTTGGCGAGCGAGCAGGCAGGGGCCGTACGGGCCGGTGAGGTGCCTGCGCCTGTTGCCGCCGTCGAGCCCGTCGTGGCGCGCCCGTGGGCCGCCGGGCGCCCGCGCGCGCCGCCGCCGCAGGCCCGCGGCGCAGCGTCGCCCGGCGCCGGTCGGGGTTCGCGACGATGTGGGAATTGCGGCTACGCGCATGACAGCAATAGGTGTCCGGCAATGCAAGTGTTGTGTTACAAGTGCAATAAAAAGGGGCACTTTGCGAGGTGTTGTCGGTCGTCGGGATTTGGAAATCGGGACTTGCGTGAAGTATCGTATCAGCTGTCGGAAGAGCTAACCGATGAGGAAGAGTTTATGATAAGGGGAATCGAGATCGGGAGCGTCGACAGTGCGAGCTGGCAGGAGATTATAAGTGTTAACGGAGTGGCGGTTCAATTTAAACTGGACAGCGGTGCGGATGCGTCGGTTATGTCTATGAACAGTTATGTGGCTGCCGGTTTTGATGAACGATTATTGTTTAAGACGAATGCAGTTTTGAAAGAGGTCAGTAAACATAATTTACCTGTTGTGGGCTATTTTGAAGCGAGATTAGGTTATAATGATGTTATTATCAACCATAAGATTTATGTGCTAGATACTTTGTGTGGTAATTTGTTATCACGAGAGGCTTGCATACAATTGAAATTGATAATGCGCATAAATGAAGTAACAGATACCAGTATTTGCAACATGTTGCAATCTTACAAACACATTTTTGAAGGAATCGGTAAATTTCCAGGATTGCATAGCTTAGTAATAGATGAAACGGTACCTCCAGTTGTCAGGGGGTCACGGAAAATACCTATTAAGCTGAGGCCCAAACTAGAGGAGGAATTGGGAAGGCTTCAGGATTTAAATATCATCGCGCCGGTAAGCGAGCCTACTGACTGGGTTTCCAATATTGTAATCGTAGAAAAAGCTGATGGAAGTATTAGACTGTGTCTTGATCCCCAGCACTTAAATCGGGCGATAAAGCGAAGCCATTTCCAACTCCCCACTCTGGACGAAATCACTGCTAATATTTCGGGTGCCATGTACTTTTCAGTGCTAGATGCCAGTAAAGGTTTCTACATGTGTGTATTAGATGAACCTAGTTCAAAACTGTGCACGTTTGCGTCTCCTTTTGGTAGATTTCGCTTCCTCAGGCTACCGTTCGGGGTTAGTTGTGCGTCCGAGGTTTTCCACAGCATAATGTATAAATTATTTGCGAAACAAGGTGTAGAGGTATTTGTGGATGACATTTTAGTCTATGGTAAGACACGAGCAGAGCATGATCAGAGGTTGGGCGAGGTATTGAAAATAGCGGCAGCAAATGGTGTAAAGTTTAATAAAAATAAATGTGTTTTTCTTAAAGACAAGGTGAAATTTTTAGGTCACATATTTGATAGAAATGGAATCCAGATTGATCCAGACCGAGTTAAGTGCATCGAGAATATTCCTATTCCAGATGACAAAAAAGGGTTGGAGCGGTTTATAGGAATGACCAATTACGTGTCTCGGTTTATTCATAACTATGCAGATAGGGTGGAGCCATTGAGGGAATTGTTAAAGAAAGACGTGACCTTTGACTGGCACGAAGCGCACACGCGGGCATTTTATAACCTTAAACAGCAGTTAGCACGGGCACCAACACTGAGGTATTACTCACCTAACGAACCTGTTACTGTATCGGTGGACGCCAGCTCACGCGGGCTGGGCGCGGTGCTGCTGCAGAGCGGGCGGCCCGTCGCGTACGCCGCGCGCACTCTCACGACTACGGAAACCAGATGGGCTCAAATAGAAAAAGAGCTTCTGGCGATCCTATTTGGCTGCAGTAAGTTTCACCAATTTATATATGGACATGCTCAGGTAACGGTAGAAACGGATCACAAGCCATTGGAGGCCATTTTTAAAAAACCACTGAACGAGACACCGATTAGATTACAACGTATGTTATTAAAATTGCAAATATATTCCTTGAATATTTGTTATGTGTGTTGATTGATGTATGTGGCTGACACGTTGTCGAGGGCGACTACTATTATAGGAGGTAAGAGCGATCAGAGAATACAGGAGGAAGTAAACCTACATATGAATACACTGGTGAGTAATCTACCATTTAGTGGGAATAAGATGCAGGCTATAAGAGATGCGACGAGGACCGACCAGGCTTTAGGTGAGGTAATGGCGTACTATAGAAAAGGGTGGCCGCATACAAAGAGCATCTTAACCGAAAAGGCTAAACCTTACTGGGAAGTTAAGGATGAGATCCATGTACTCGAGGACGTGGTATTTAGGAACGACAAGGTAATTATTCCTAGTAGTCTAAGGTCGGAAATGGTCGAAAAAATACACGAGGGTCATCTCGGTATCGAGAAGTGCAAGAGACGAGCGCGGGACGTGATGTGGTGGCCGGGCATGGCGGCCGCCGTGGAGCGCGCGGTGCGCGAGTGCGAGACGTGCGCGGCGCGCCGGGCCGCGCCCCCGCGCGAGCCGCTGGCCCCGCACGCGCCGCCGGACAGGCCCTGGCAGGTGCTCGCCGCTGATATTTTTCAGGTAAAAGATAAACAATACCTACTCGTAGTCGACTACTACTCTAAGTACGTGGAGGTAGCCACTATAGTAGATTTGCGGAGTGCAACGGTGATAGGTATTTTAAAGTCTATGTTTGCGCGTCACGGAATACCACAAAAATTAGTCTCGGATAATGGTTGTCAATTTGTATCGCAGGAATTTAAAGCTTTCGCTAGAAACTGGGACTTTGAACAGGTCACGAGTTCCCCTTATTATCCTCGTTCGAACGGTCTTGCGGAGCGAAATGTGCAAACTATCAAAAATATGATTATAAAATCGCTGGAAGCTAGAACTGATTTTTACGTGGCACTACTAAATTTTCGCAACACCCCAATATCAGGAGAAAAGTACTCACCTGCTCAGTTATTGATGGGAAGGAGATTAAATACAAAGTTACCGGTAAAGGATTGTTTATTGAATCCAAAAACCCCGGAGAGCAAAGTAGTTAAAATGGATCGTGAGTCTAATAGGTACAAGGTTCAACAGTATTATAATAGGGGGACTAGGACATTAAGACCATTAAATAAAAACGAGCAGGTGCGTATTCGCGACCCCCGCCGACTCGAGCGGCAGAGGGCGCTGGGTGCGGGCCCAGGTGGAGCGCGCCGCCGCCGAGCCGCGCTCCTACTGGGTGTGCACGCCGGACGGCCGCCGGTACCGCCGGAACCGGCAGCACATCATACCGACACCGCCTCCGAGAGCGGTTAGTGGTGCTGATACAAACAGCCGCGGTGCGCTGGCACAGTACTATGATGACTTGGAGGAGTGTGGCGAAGGTCAGGCCCCGGGCCCACAGTGTTTTAAAGAGCCCCAGGTCTCAGATCGAGATCCCGCTTTCCGCTACACTCGTTCAGGGCGGCGTGTGCGCACACCTGATAGATTTTAGGTACTTCGAATACCTAATAATTCTATATTGTTTGTAAACTAATGTCTTATAAGTTCATAGGTATTCAGATACCTAGACTGTAAGTAGGTACATAATATTCAAACATACATGTATTGCTAATGAGAGTAATGAGTCTATTAATTGTAAATGCCTACTTACAAGTCCGTTCCGTTTTGTTACATATGTAAAAAAAAACGAGGTGTATACATATATAATTGTTAGTAAGTAATTCATAATTCTCATGTTACGTAAACTGTAACACGATGCAATTAGATCTAAGTATGTACCAGTTTTACCCCTTACATCTAAACTTTTTTGAAAAAAAAAAAAAAAAAGGGTATGTGGATGTGCGGGGCAATAAGATTTAAGTTGTTAAACAAATACTCGTAAAAGTGTAAAATGTTTACATGTTTATTATAAGGGGGAAGATGTTGTATATGACATATGAGGGTAGCTTGGAAATGTGGGGTAGTTTTAGTTATAGTATGAAAAATAAAATCAGTCTTTGTCCAGCTATATAACGAGTGGTTTAATTTAGATCCCTGATCATGAACACTACAGGCATGTTACATATCGGAAGATTCAGGAGACTTTAGGCATTGGAATGAGTCAGGTACAAGTTATTTTACAACAAGAGTTGGGCGTGCGGAAGTTATTTTCCTGGTGGATTCCTCACTTGTTATCTGACGACCAGAAAACGGTACGTGTCAATTGGTGCCGCAAAACTTTAAAAAGATTTAATGGAGGAAGCTCAAATGCCGTTTTTAGTATTGTGTCAGGTGACAAATCATGGATTTACGCATATGAGCCTGAATTGAAAAACCAATCTCGAGTTTGGGTTTACGAAGACGAACCGAAGCCGACAAAAGTTGTTCGTTCTCGCAGCACGATCAAAAAAATGGTAGCCACGTTTGTCTCCAAATCGGGTCACGTGGCGACTATCGCTCTTGAAGATCGAAGAACTGTCAATGCCGATTGGTATATAGGCGTTTGTTTACCGATTGTTTTTGCTGAACTGCGAAAAACTAACCCTAACCGCCGTATTATACTACACCATGATAATGCCAGCCCTCACACCGCTCAGAAAACAGACGACTATCTGAAGGGCGAAAACGTCGAATTACTGGACCATTCTCCGTACAGCCCCGACCTAAGTCCCAACGATTTTTTTACTTTCCCGAAAATAAAGAATCGGTTGCGTGGTCAGCGTTTTCAGACCGCGGAAGAAGCAGTCGACGCTTATAAAATGGCCATTTTGTCAACCCCCACTTCAGACTTCAATAACTGTTTTAAAAACTGGTTTCAGAGAATGAAAAAGTGTATTAAACACAAAGGAGAATACTTTGAAAAACAATAAAAGTACTTTTATTTCATTAAAATGCGTATTTTTTCCGATTCCCGAAACTTTCAGGGGAACCTACGTACTTAGCAGCTTGCTAAGTTAGCAGAAGTTTATGAATAGGTATGCATCGAGGTCTCAGGAAAAAATAATCAAATCTGTTTATAAACGCTTCTAAGCAGAACCTTCTCTTTTTCAAATGCGCAGATTTTACGATTCCACGCAAGGGCGGCGATGTCAAGCTGTTTATACAAATGGCTAATAGTCTCGACATTTTCGCTTGGTCAGAGCACTTAGCTCGGTCCCCCTACTCTATTCATAGACTGGTCTGCAAGGGCAAAGCCGCCCTAGTATAATGTGAGCAATTGGTTGTTTTATTTTTCTGTAACACCAAAATATTCAACATAGTATAATAAAATAAATATCATAATGGCATTCATACAGTCATGTTTGTTTCACCGTGCATCGTTTTTATTGTTGCATCGTTTTATGACGATTCGCCTGCGATGTCACCTTCTCATCAGCCTATATCAGTCCACTGCTGGACGTAGGCCTCTCCTATTAACTATGCGTATAGACGCATTAGGAGCTGGGCAACCGGATTGGCGATCGCAAGTAATGTGTCAACTATGATGACGCTGCTGCCCATCATCAATCTTTTATCAAAGAGTGGTAAGTGACTCTTCAATCCCTTAGTCGGCTCTTACGATGCCCGCGGAAAGAGTTGGACGTCACCTTGACTGATCAAATTGAGCAGGAGTATCAAAACTACCAAGATACATATTTTCATTCATTTTTAAAACAAAACAGTTTGTTTCACTTTTTCTTACACAACCAGTAGGCTTCGTAAAATTTTGTAGCAATATGGGTGCTGAATTTACTACGTTAAAGACATCAATAGGATAGGTACCCAATTCTTAGTTCTAGCTGCTATAGACAATTAAGGTAATGTAATTACAGATATTAATATCCTCATAAAATATTCCAAGAAATTCTATTAATTCTATTATGCTGCACCGAAATTGATACAAAAAAGCCAGATAATTATGATACTAGTATCTATGCTTTAACCTCATTGAGTCTCTCTGCGTGATCGGATTAAAAATGAGACCATCCGCAGCAGAACCAAAGTAACCGAAATAGCTCTCCGAATCGCTAAACTGAAGTGGCAGTGGGCGGGGCACATTGCGCGTAGAACCGATGGCCGTTGGGGCGGGAAGGTTCTTGAGTGGCGGCCACGTACCGGAAGGCGTAGCGTGGGTAGGCCTCCCACAAGGTGGACTGATGACCTGGTAAAGGTCGCAGGAGTCCGCTGGATGCGGGTGGCGCAGGACCGGTCATTGTGGCAATCTTTGGGAGAGGCCTATGTTCAGCAGTGGACGTCTTTCGGCTGATATGATGATGATGATGATGCTTTAACCTGGTCGTCACCATTTTTGTTCACTCTGTCCCTCAATCTCGTTTAAGGCGCATGTGCATCGCATACGCATTTGGCGTGTCTTGCCCTTTAGAGGGAAGGACAGTGCTAGGCATTGAAAATGACGCAAAAAATCAAACATTTTTTCGGGAATGTATGAAAATTTCGTTTTTTTTCGGGTTTTTACAGAATTAATCATTGTCACTGTCACTCCTTTCCATCCATTTCAATTGACTCTTTCTCGATGCCATGCGTTTTCCTGGTATAAGTGAACATTAGGCATAATTCACATTGGTTTAGCGTTCAAAATTAAAGTGGAAACTTTCATTGATTAAAAAAAAAAACGAGCTGTTTGGAAAGAAGCGGGATTTAATCCGGAAATTTTCAACGCTAGACAGAGCTCAGAGCAAAACTGACTGGTCTTAAAGGAAATAATGTCTTCGCAAATTGCCGCAAGCGACCCCACAGTTCTCTGCGACCTTTAGAAGCGGGAATGATTTGCGGTTCGGTTTCTTAATAAAGCTCGTCGGGCCATTTAGCCCCCTGAACATTTGCTGAAGGTCGTTTTGAGCAATTGAGGTCGTTTAAATTGATGTGTACTTTGAATCTGTCTGGAAAAATCAATTGTTTTATGTGCGCTGCATATCGAAATAAGTATTCACTGTCGGTAATTTCGTACTCACACAGTACGAATAAAAAAATACTGGTAGTGTTAAGACCTTCACCTCGACAATCTTTGCATACCTAACTTAGACCGTTTTGACCAGGTACGAATTCCGACTATTAGATAAGATATGTCATTATACTCATTATGAATATCTGTAAAACAGAAGGACTATGAAGATGTAAGTATTTTTTGACAGCAAAAATTCTTAAAATCTTTAAGAGGCTTTGTTTCTTCAGTCGAGTCAAGCCTATAGGTAATCAGGTACTTATTTCATAAATATGATTTGGCCTTCAGTTATACTTTTTTTTACTAGGTACTTATTGAACAATATAAGCATTTAAATTTAACAATTAAAAACGACAAAGAACGTTTAACCAAAATAACATATACAAATAGAAAACGGAAGAGACAAAGCGGAAGTGATTGCGATTATGGCCATCGCACTGGGTCGACCCCGAAGTACAAGACCATACAACGGGGCATGCGCTTAGTATGCATAGTCCGTATATGGATTATCCATTCATACAGTCTACGCATCATCTGGATTTGCGAGGTAATACAAACTGATACAAAATGGATCCACATAAGGAGTATATTCGTTTGATGCGACGATTAGGAATTATTTTAAATAACAGTATGTACATAGTTACTGTGTTTTAGTTTTATATATAGTAGAGCTCCCTCTCTCTACTTGCGTGATATTTAGGGTTCCGTAGTAAACTAGGAACCCTCATAGTTTCGCTATATCCGTCTGCCAGTCTGTCTTTCTGTCCAACATACATGTAACAAAATCTGGCTCCTATGGCAAGGACAGTACGTGTTCAAAATAACCATATTTCCTAGCATAAATAAAGTTTTTACTCCTACGCCAGTGGCAATAGTGACATAAAAATACGAAAATTTCGCGCCATAAGAGTATAATTTTTGAGTGTCATTGGTATAGGAGTACTATGTGATAATTTCGATTGGCGTAAATAGTATTAGCACTTAGTGAAACAGTAGCCGTACCATGAGTTTTCCAACTAAAGGATACGTTAGGTTTTACTCGATACGTAAATTACGTAATACATTCTATCGTGCACGCGACAGCTGACATGTTGGAGCGAGCGGGATGGCCTGCTGTAGGTATCGAGTAAAACCTAACGTTACCGACACTTGAAGTCATGGTAAGACTACAGTATGTACCTGAGGTAAACCGGTTAAAATGGTCGCGATAATTATGACATAACCGCAGACATTTTCCGAGACGGCGATCATCACGTACTTGCGTGCAATTTCGCCAAAGAGCGGTATCACAAGAATCACAGGATCTAGATTGTCTGAATGATAACGAGTTTAGTGATAAGATGACGTTTTATTTACATCGGCTTTTTCTATCTGCATACATAATACCTATACCTATCAGATCGAGGCTGCGAACAAATAATTAATAAAACAAGGAAGCCGCACGCCATGCTAAATTGCCTTACAAAAACGGTCCTGAATTTTAGTAGACAATTGTCACCCCCTCTTCAATGCATCACGGTAATTTCAAAGTACCTAAACCTATAAAAACTTAAACCGCCATTTAAAAATTGCTGTGATTGGTCCATCAAAGTTTTGATTGGCTATATTCTATAAACATTTGTCAAAGATGCTGCGCCGAAATATGCGCGGGTGTTAAGAAAAGCGACATGTCATATGTCCTGCCCAATTGTTTTTCGGGGCATTTTTGAGCTGGCGTTAGATATCCATGTTATATATGGTCGCAGGATCGAAGGATGTCCTTTTGTTCTGCAGGAAAACGGGAAGATTAGGAGTTTGGAGTGTGGGAATGCCGCCGGGACAGTAACCTTCAGCTCCAACTATGGCGAATTGGTTAGAATGAACGCGATGGCGACAGACAGCCCGCTGTGCCTGGTCGGGCGTCCCATTTTCATCTACATCATACCTTGACATTGAATTTAGCTACAACGAATAATTCTGCAAGAAAAACTAGAAGAAATGTTTGCCTACCCGGACCACCAGCCACGAAAATCGGCTCACGACTCTCGGAGCTATCGAGCAACATACAAAAAAAACAGTCGAATTGAGAAATTCCTCCTTTTCTGAAGTTCGTTAAAAAGAGGAATATGTCGCTGTGCGTGTCGTACTTTAATGATGGAACGAGCTGAAAACCCGACCACCTGTGGTTATTAACTACAACTACGTAGGCTGACTTGCAGCAAATGTAGTCGCACATTTGTTGCAGAAATAGGCTACGTCAGCCACATGAGAGCACACGACCGACGCTCTCAGTAGTCAGTTCAACCGGTCGCCGTGGCCGAAATCGGTCAGGAAGAGATGATGACTTTAATGATGTGCTAAGCTACAGGTTTAACAAAAATCACATAAACACACCAAAAGCGAATTACAATTGTAATTCAATTAGCAATCGATATTGTGACTATTAACGAACAATGGTTCGACAAAACTACTTACAACTTGACTATTACCTACTAGTTTGTTCCGAAAGTGGAGGCACATCAAATGTATGAGCGCGCCTTGTGGGCAATCGCCTTCGTTTTCTGCACTCTATTGTTATCAACTTATCATTGTTAACCGAACTGTTCACACAATCGGAACTGGCTTTGATATTTGGTGTGAAAAGAATTGATTATGAAAGTTTATAGATTAAACCTTTGCCCGCGTCTACTGAGCAGAATTAATAATGATTAAATTATTTCCGGGATACAAACTACCCTATATTAACACCAGGAACTAGAGTTTGCGAGACCGGAGGAATTGTGGATGGCTTGTGCTGTGATAATAAAAAATAATTTAATTCAGTGTGAGTAGCTATGTAAAGATAACATTGCCTATTTCGTTAATGTTACTGTAAATTTAGATATTCTGTTTCTCCAATGAAATGGTAATTAGTATGACAGGGATAGTTCTGATAA